>JADRCD010215497.1:23669-45197 GCA_019843815.1 Montemys delectorum
TGTGTGTGTGTGTGTGTGTGTGTGTGTGTGTGTGTGTGTGTGTTGGGGGGAGAGCAATGGCTTGGGAGCCAGACTACTTTGTCACTCTGTAGCCTTGACTTGTCACGCCCTCTGGCTTGGTGGCTATAAAATTTGCTGCTAGGGCCTCCCCAGGTGGTGTGGGTGGACGTGTGCTCTGTAGGACAGTGTCTTTAGCGGGCAAGTGAAGGGAATAGACCCCTGCACATTGTCTGTGGCAGCCTCCTGACACCTGTGCCTCTGGTGCCGATCAGGGAGGCTGGAGCTTGGAGCATTTCTCTTCTTAGTTAGAGAGGGACTGCTCCCACGCACTCAACCCACCCCCAACCCCAGTGTAGACAGAGGCTTCATCTCCTGAGAAAGGCTCTTGGGGAAGGGGGTCAGCTACCCCCCCCCCAAGCCAGGCTCTATGGAATAGCTGTCTGGAGGTGGTAGTACCCAGAGCCAGGGGCTGTACTTGGTGACCATGCAGGCATCCAAGGTGGCAGGTATGAACAGCAGCCTCTTGGTTCCCCCCTCATGAGCTACTGGTACGTACCTGGTCCTCTGCCAGACTGCCTGTGGGTGGCACCTGGACACCACCTCTGAGCCCAAACGTCTCCCTGAACCCCTTGCCTCAGGGCTGCTAACATAGAAAACTCCCCGAGTGGGTCCTGGCCTCTGCACACTTCCCTTGTACCTCCGTGGCACCCATATTCCACTGTCGGGGGTGTCCTGGAGGGATGGAGAGAGCTGAGATGCCGTGACACGGGCCACGGCATCCTGTGATGCGTGCTCTGTTTTCCTCCTTCCTCTTTATTGTATTTTAACTTAGATGCAGCAGGAACCCACACAGAGCTTACAGCTTCACCAACCAAATGCAGATATAGTGGGCATAGTACCAGTGTTGAGATGCATAGGATGTCGGCAGGGTGGACTGGGGTTAGGGCCAAATCAGGGAATACAGGCTTTGCCGTAAGCCATACCTGACCAGGTGGGCTGGGTCAGCTGAAGCATGATGGGTTTTGGTGTTTTGGCGGGGTGTGTGTGTGTGGGGGGGGGGCAGGGTTTGAGATAGGGTTTCTCTGTGTTAGATCTGACTTTCCTGAAACTCGCTCTGTAAACCAGACTGGCCTTGAATGCAGAGATCTGCCTCTCTCTGCCTCCTGAGGTCAAAGGTGTGTGCTATCAATGCCCAGCTGAAGGAGGGCTTCTTAGTGGAAGTTTGGCAGGTTGAGCAGAAGTCTGTATCCATGGTTCTCAACCTATGGGTCACAGCACCTTTGAGGGGGGGTCCCCTCAGACAGACCATCAGAAAAAACACAGATGTTTACACTACGATTCATGAGAATGGCAAAATTGTAGTTATGAGGTGGTGAGGAAACTAATTTATTGTTGGGAGTCACCACAGCGTGAGGAACCATATTAAGGGGTCACAGCATTAGGTTGGAGACCCACTGCTCTCGAAGTACAACAGAGGCTCTGAGCCCGCCCTAGGAAATGATAGACAGCCAGTGGACAGCCCACCTTGCCTCCCCTGTTGGATCGGGTGCAGTTGAAAGCCTGTCCCTGAAGTCCCCAGAAGCTGTTCTGCACATGACCTCCTAATTCCCTCATTGTTTCCAAGTCCCTTCCCTCTCTGGGAGGCAGGTTCTGTTCTGATGCCACTCTGCAGGTAGAAAGAAAAAGGCCCAGAGAGGTCAAGAGACCCGCCTAAGCTCACCTGGCTGAAAGTGGCCTGCCTGCCCCAGCCCAGGGCTGGCTCAGCAACTTGGTGGCATCTGCTCTTTACTTGGCTCCTTGCCTCGACATCGGGTTGGAGCACACACGATTCCAAGGCGGGGCTTTGCGGGTGGTGTACATCTTCCCCTACAGTGCTCCCTCTGCCAGCCTGACGGTGCTCTGCGCTTCCTCCAGCCCCGTTTCCATATCTGCTCCAGCCCCAGGTCATGCAGGAGAAAGTTGGCTTCCGGGACTCTAATTATGCCCCCAGGACTTGGCATGACCCACTTTCGTTCCCGGATACCGTGAGCTGTCAGGGGCGCTGGCAGTAATGGGCATCTGAGTCTGGGCCGACACTTCTTGGTTCTTGTTCCTGGCCAGTGTCTGGGAGGAGAGTATACTCTTGAAACAAAGGGACCAGGCTGTCCTCCCTTGATGACTCTTCGATGGATATCAGAGCTCCCACCATGCACCAGGACAGACTAGGATCTCTAGACTTTTTAGGACTTCTCATCTACCCTCTGGCCGCCTGTTACTTGGAGGTTGGAGGTATAGCTCCCATCATCATTTGGGAAAGGGAGAGAGAGGGAGAGAGAGAGAGACAGAGAGAGAGAGAGAGAGAGAGAGAGAGAGAGAGAGAGAGGTGACAGGCACTCTCCTTTGTTACCTGCCTAGCCTCAGTTTCCTCTTCTGTAAACTGGGTGTCATCAGTATTCCCTCGGTGGGGAGGAGCACGGACGAGGTGCAGCGTTGAAGTTTGGAGTGCTAAAGTCATGGCTCACCTCAGGGCTAGTATCCCTGCCTCCCCTGTGAGGCCAGCCTTCTCCGAGTGCCTGGGAAGCTTGGAGTGGCTGATGGAAAGCTGAACCCTGGGTCAGCTGTGCCGGGATTCAGGGGTTCACAGTGGGGTCTTGGGTGTATCCTCTCAAGCACCGGGAGTCACGGCTGCTCCACCATTTCCCAGAGGCCTGATTTTGGCATCTCCTTGGCGAGCTGCTTTGCGGGCAGTGTTGGCTCTTCTTCAGCGTGTATGATTAGCTTTCAGCACAGGACCTCGCCTAGGATTTGGGGTGAAAGGAAGTGAGTATCAGAGGGACAGACATGACAACTGCTCTAGGAAGGGTCAGTCTCAAGGCTGGGGAAGATTGACATTAGTAGCAAAGTCATCCCATAGGTTTCGTTGCCAGATTTGGAGGGTGTGCTGGCCAGGATAACGCCCACTCCCCTCAGGTGGATCATTCCAGGGTGGCCGGCTTTGGCCCCTGCCATGATTAATTATTAGTCAGTCTGGCTTGCAGCCTTCGAGTCTGGCCTAAAGGTGAAACAGAGGTTTCTAGGAGACCACACCTTCTCTGTTACCTGTTGCCAGGCTGTTTCTCTGGGTAGGGTTGGGGTAGAGTAAGAAAGCACAGGAAGAAGAGACAAGCCATTTCTTTCTCATCGTCTTTGTGGGCTCTGTGGAGCTGGGCAGTGTGCACAGGTAACTGTTACCAGGTAGAGGTGGGCAGTCTCAGAGGAAGGAGTGTGCAGAGCTGGGGAAGAAGACCCTGGATCTCAGGCACCCAGCCACCCAGCTACCCAGCTCACCACCTACCCACCTACCCACCCATCCACCTACCCAACTGTGTGGTAGCCCTGGCTTTCTTAGACAGAGCCTGGGCTTGTGGTCAGAGCATACCTCTGGACTTTCCTGTGGCTCGGGATCTCAGCCCTGCTATTCTGCAGCTGTCTGTGTCTGAGGATGGAGCTGTCCTACATTCAGATGAGTTCTTCAGGGCTGCGGGGCCATCTTGGAAGATGCAGAGCCCTTTCCAAGGGCAGTCGGATGATGTCTTCGTTAGCCAAGTGGAGGGCCTGAGGCTGTGACCACAGCTTCCTGGGTAGGTGCTGAGTCAAAAAACAAGCTTTCCCTTTCCCTGGGCTTTGCACTTCCCATGCAAGGCTCCATATACACTATTCTGCACTCACGGTGCCTGTGAACACACTCACACCTGTATTTATGCGCAAACATATGGTGTCCACTTGTATGTGGGCTTTCTGACAACATGTGTACCCTTCATGGGCCTGAGAGTTGGAGCCAGCCTCTCTTCTAGCTGAGGTTGAAGATAGCCTGGCACCAAAGTCAGGTTCCATTATTTGGCTGGCAGAGCCACCTTCTGCAGCTTCCCTCCTGCTTCCGTTTTTTTGTTCCCTGGGCAGGAACCTTGCCCAGGCCTGTAGTCAGCCTGGCTCCTGGACAGACAGCAGGGGGCACTATGGGCTCAAACACTCAGATCATGCAGCAAGCAAAGAGAGGAGCCTTAGCCACCATCCCTGTCACCCAGGCACCGTCCCTGTCACTCAAACTACACACGTGCCCATTATGTCCAGTATATTCCACCTACCATATACCTCAGACTCTTGGCACCCACTGCACTACTTACTCCACACACCACACATCACAGTTCTATGTCCCCATGCCCTATTAACTATGACATATAACACACATTCCTATTCCCCCTACTACATGCTACAGATTCACATGTAACCCATTCCTCACTCCACACTCTTACACTTCATATCCATGCGGCTGCATGTGACACCTCACACATTCCATATTTGCATACTGTACACCCTTCTGAAAGCCCGAGATGCTGAGCTAGGTGCTTGTGTGGTCAGAGACGAAGAGTGTCCATTCTGAAATGAAGATATGCCTCTGGTATGAAGGGCAGTAGCCCCCCACCCTGTGTGTGTGTGTGTGTGTGTGTGTGTGTGTGTGTGTGTGTGTGTATGTGCGCGAGAGCTCATCTGTGCATCTTTCTATCCTCTGGGCAATCTTGTCCCCAGCCATACTTCCCTAGATCATGACCAAGGGCAGAGTGCCGCTACCCTGCTTGTCTCTCTCTCTCAGCATACTAAGGCCCCCTAGCCCGTGCCCTTCCCCTTGCTTCCACTGTCCCTGCTTAGCACCTATACAGACATCCTTCCGTCCTTCTAAGTGTCATGGTGCCCAGGCAGTAGATGCTCACATAGTAGGCAGTATGGCGTCCTTCCCTTCCAGGACAGCTGCCCATAGGTGCAGGGTTGGGGGATTCTCTGGCACCCCGAGAGAGCAGCTTGTGAGCTCGGAGGCAGCTGGGGTGTAGGTGACCAGGTTGGCGACTGGTCCAGCAATTTTAGTCAGCCTTGGCTGACGAGGTCAAGGAAGGCTCGTTCCTGTCCTCAAAATGGTAGCTTTTCCACTCTGTCTAGTCAAGCTGAGGCCCTCGCTTGAGGGATAGAGAAGGGTGGTGTAATGGGGGCTGATGGGAGCACCCAGCCTTCAACCCGATGGTTAGTTAGCCAGGGGTACAGTAGGTACCCCACTGGTAGGGCTTGGTGGGGTGCGGAAGCGGAGTGGGCAGGGGCAGGGAGTCCAGAGGTGACTGCTGTTGTCAGCCGTGTGATGCCTCTGGCTGGGGGGATGTTCTGGCTTCAGTTTGGGTGTCTCCAAAAGGCAGGCTTGGCCCTGCAAGGTCTGAGAGGCCCCTTGGTGCTCAGACCCTGGGCATGGGTTGAGAGCTCTGAGCCTTGGTGACCACAGCTGCCCTTCAGAAGCAGAGCAGGGTAGGTAACCTTCGCTCTGGGCTGCACAAGGGCTAAAGCCCAGGGAGGCTGACAGCCCTGCCCAAGGTCACACACTGCAACTGCACATGCACCAGGGCTCAGTCCCAGCCGTCAGATCCTCAGCCTCAGCCTGCAGCCCTTGGCTTCAGGCCATCTCTCAGGCAGCCTGAGACTTACCCATCCCGGCCTAGATGTAAAGGAAGGAAAGCAAGTATTGCTGCAGCAGGAGAGATGGAAGTTAGACTCTCGGAGGGTCTGTCCCGTTCTGAGGACCCTGGGGCAGGCAGCTTCCCCAAGTCTGATCCGGAACGGACCCTGTTTCTCTGTGTGAGGTGTGACAGACAGCCTGTTCTAAGGCAGAAGGACATGTGGACTGACCTGGGAAGGAGCGCCAGGCCGGCGTGCACAAACAGCTCAAAGAAATGGATGATTTATTTTCAATGTGAGCTTGAAAATGAACTCATTAAAACTTTATTCTCTGCCTCCCGGCACCAAGTGTTGGACTGGAGCTTTGGCGCAAACATAAAGTTGTGAATTTATCCTTGAATATCGATCGCTGGAGCCTGGCATCAGCGACAGCCACCTTCTGGCTAGCCGATTTCCATGGCATTACTTTGCCTTCTGCAAACACAGTGCTAGGAAAGATTAAACAAGCTGAATCTAGTGACTCTCCCTCATCCACCTTAATCAAGGCCAGAGCTGAGCGGATAATCCACAGGAGTGCACAGCCCCCAAATTGTATTTAATTGGTAGAGGTGGCAGTTGTGCGTGTGAGTGTGCACACACTTTTGACTAGTGCAGGGCATCAGACCATCTTCCTGTTCTGGAGTCAGCCGTGGAAGGAGAGCCCTCACGCTGCAGGGCAGGGCTCTAGGGTACAAGCCTATTGCAGAGGGGAAATGGGGCCCTTGGGGGTGAGAGTGGCCCTGGTGACATTTCCAGCTGTAAAGCCTCTCTGTGTGAGGCCTATTTATTGTTCTCTTTGAAGGTGGGCCGTGGCTTCTGGGTCAGTAAGGGGTGATTCTGCGAGGTGTTACTATTGGTTTCAAAGGAGCATTTCCATGGCTCTGTTCCCATGGTCTCCTCAGGGGCAATGGTAGCCAGGGCCAGGTTGCTTTCCAGAGTTACCCTCCCCTTTGCACCGTGGCACAATACTATTTCTGTGAAGATTATTTCGAGTCCTTGCGTGGAAGCGAGCCTGCTGTGATGGTCCCACACAGTGAACGACTCTCTTAGGAGCCCTTGTCTTTGCTTCTGGACCTTCCTAGATGTGCTCAGAGCAGTGCGAAGGCAGTAAAGTCTTTTCATGCCCACCTAACTGCTCTCTCCACCTAACTGCTCTCTCCAAGTCTAAGGGTGCAGAGAGTCTGAAGACAGGGGTCATTGGTGCTGTAAGGTAGAGGAGGGCCCCCCGACCACCGTCTTGGGATTTCCTAGGCTTGCTTCTCTGCCCACCCACAGTCCTGCTTCTTGTCCCAAGAGGCAACTTCCTGTTGGTTTGTTTGCTCCCACAGACCGAGGGACAAACAGATGAAAGGACTCTTCTACCAGGTGGTCAACCTGCTCCCCAACCCAATCGCCTCAAGCCACATTAGTTACCAGACAGAGGGAGGGGACCCCCGTGGCTATCAAGTGGTCAGAAACCCCTGGTGTTCTAGTCTCTGCTAGGATGCAGGCTCTGCCCATCTGCTCAGTGGTTCCCAGCCTGGGGCCATGGCTACCCTGTGCATCATGGCCAGGAGAAGGAGGAGGCCTTTTGTACCTTCTCTTCCGTTTAGTCCTCATACTGAGTGCACTCCTTTCTCTGGCAGGTTCACCAGTGGCCCACAGCTCCTCCCCTAGCCTTACACACCTAACAGAGTGGAAAGGCAGATTTAGGCTCGAGTTGCTATCCTGCTGAACCAAAAGTGTGACCTTGGGCAGGCTGCCGCTCACCTGTCTGCCAACAGCACTAGCGAACCACCACGCTTATCCTGGCCTCCTCTAAGCCTGCCGTTGCCATGGTGCCCCCGCCACTGCCACGGCACCCTGGATGGTTCCTTCACTCCCCCCCTTCTCTTGGCCTCTGCTTCTCTGGCAGGCCTTTAAGAATTACATCGACATCAGTGTCCCGGTATACTCCCCTACACCCCTACACCCCTCTACAGAGGACATTGGAGTGAAGTGGCAATGGACGTTGTGGGGCAATATTGCAGCCTGCTGGACCTGTTGCTGGAGGTACCAAAGGGCATGTGCATGTCAGCCAGTCTCCAGGGCCACAATAGTGACCAAGCCTAGGAGACCCTTCCCCAACCCGTTTTTCTAGCTAAGCGTCTGCTTCCTTGGTCTTCCATCTACAGGCCTTGACCCCAGGCCCTGTATGCAGGGCATCTCAGCAGGGCTCCTGAGGAGCAGCTCCGGCCTCTCTACCTAATGGGGCCATTTCATGCTTCCCTGGTCAGGTGATTCCAACCCAGGCAGGAGCTCCTCTGGTCTGGGAGCATCTGGAGCTGGATTCATTTATCATCTTCAACTGCTCAGCTGGCTGCCTTCTGATCCTTGCTGGGCCACAGGAGCCCTGCGTCTCAGCGGATGACCAAGCTGAGGGGTGCAGTGGTGTGAGACGAGGTGCAGTTAGGAGCTAGGACTAGGGCTTCAGAGACAGATTTTGTTGCCAGTCACCCACATGACCTTGACACAATCATTTCTCCGCTCTGGTCCTCCTTTTCTTATGTCTTCAGCCTCTTCTCTCCTGGCTTCTGGACATCTGTGGGGATGGCGACTACCCGTTTCTCCTCTTATCTAAAAGTGAGAGGACGGTGGTTTTCTGAAGTGCTGTAGACGTGGTTGGTAAGCCACTCACGCTGAGGTATCTAAGGGGAGCAACTATGGACCTAATGGGTAGAACAGCTGGCATCCAGTCTTATCCACTTATTTACTGAGCACCTACTAAGTGTTAGTCTAAACTCCAGGGAGTTTGTGAATCTTGAACTCTAGGGAATGGAGATGGACAGATGCGGTTGATAAAAGAAGTGTCTGTGGTGAGCAGGGGGTGAAACGAAGTCTGGGAAGGAAGCATGGGGGGCCGAGGTTGGGCAGAGATACTGTTTTCAGTGCAGTCTGCTGAGATGGCCTTTGCCATCTGAGGACGTGATTTACGGAGACCTGGGTGGGAAAGAGTGGAGTTTTGGAGAGGGAACAGCAGCTGTAAGCCCTGAGGTGGTTGGTGTCTGGCATGTTTGGGATAGGCGGAGAATCGGATTCGACCTGAAGGAAGGTTGGGAGACCTGCAGGAGAGACAGGGGTGAGGGCCAGTCCTGGCACATGGCCCCAAAGGCTGGCATGAGGTTGTAATCATAATACAAACAAAAACGCAATCGATGCTTGCTTGTAATCCCAGCCCTTGGGAGACTGAGGCAGGAGGATTACCAGTTGGCTGCCAACCTGAGATTTTGGTAAGATCCTGTCTCAAAACAACAGTTACACCAATAAAGAGCACTGTTGAGTTGTTTTAATCACGGAACCACTCTGCCTGGTGGACAGAAAACAGACTGGGAGAGGTACTAGGGACAGGAGATGCCACCCCCGCCCCCCGCTTATACACAGGTTGGAGGGGCAGATACCTGTCTCTTTTTTCCCCCTTGGCTTTCCTTATATCCACTGCTAAGAGGATGGCGGATGACAGCTAGGGGACAGGGATAGTTGGTCACTTTAGGGCTGGGCTGCTGAGGGTGTCTGAGGCTGTGGAGTGTGGGAGGATAGCGAGGGCAGGTAGACTGGAGTAGATGAGTGGCAGGCTCTGCACTGGGCAGTTGGCCTGAGTGTGTGAGCCCTCAGCATCAGCCTGTCTAATACCAGCCCCAACTCCACAGTGGGTGTCATAGCTGCCTCCCATGGTGCCTAGGGAGGGGAAAGAAACTGCCCCAAGTCACATGCCTGAGGTACTGGTCTGATTCCAGAGCTCGGGCCTGAGGAGAGGGAGGGAGGGAGGGTGGGCGGGTCTCATAGCCTCCAGGCTTTAGTTTCCTCTAGTCAGGTTTTTTTTGGGGGGGAGGGGATATCCCTGGAGTTGGCTAATGTCTTCTAGAATAGTCCAGTCCGTAGTTGAGGAAAGATCTGTGGATTCTACCTGTCTCCAGTGCCCTGGTGACATGGGAAGGCCATGGCCACTGGCTTCAGGATTGCCTGTGAATGACATAGTGTGACCGGGTGACCGGTGACCTAAAGGTCACCTGGTGAGGGCTGTGAGGCGGGGCTCTGTGTTTGTTCCCATCTGCTACAGGAGGACGCGTCTCTGATGATGGCCGGACAAGGCACTGATCTGTGAGGATGGCACAATATCATTAGGAGTTAGTTTATTACTACTTTTTATGAAGACCAGTAGCGTTTGGTTTTACCCAACGTCTCCGGACTATATTCTCTGGTTTTTGGTCATGCAAGCAGTGTTGGGTATGAGTTCAGTCGTGTGGAGTGAGCCTCAGACATTGATTGGTTACTTCCACAAGCTTTGTACCACCCCACTGCCCTAGCATATTTTGCAGGCAGGACAGCATTGTAGACCAAAGGTTTTGTGGCTGGGTTGCTGTATACATTTCTCTCTCTTTCTCTGTCTCTCTCTGTCTCGGTCTCTGTCTCTCTATCTATCTATCTCTATCTATTTCTCTAACTCTCTCTCTCCCTCCCTCCCCCTCTCTCTCTTTCTTTCTCTTCCTTCCTTCCTTCCTTCCTTTCTCTCTCTCTTTCTCTTTTCTTTTCCTCTCTCCCCCTCTCTCTCCCTCTCTTTCTCTCTGTCCCTCCTTCCCTCCCTTCCTCCCTCCCTTCCTTCCTTCCCCTCCCTTTTTTTTTGTAGCCTGCAGAGTTCCCTGTGGAGGAGGAAGAGGAGGCAGAAAGAATAGTTAGGAGTCAGAGGGGATGGAGGACACAGGACACCAGAACTCTAAAAAGCTCATAGGAACTCACAGAGACTAAAGCAGAGAGTGCAGGATGTGGATCTGCACCAGTCCTTTGTTCACGTTATGGATTTTAGTTTGTGTTTTTATGGATTCCCGAGTGTGAATGAGTGAATCTTATTCCTGTGCCTTCTTTTGGGCTCTCTTCCTTCTGTTGGTTTTTCTTGTCCAACTTTGATTTGTTAGTTTGTTTTTCCTTAGTGTATTTTATTTTGTTGTGTTTTGTTATCTCTTAGAAGCCTGTTATATTCCCATGAGACACAGAAAAGGAATGGATCCAGAGGGAGGGAAGTAGGGAAGGACTGGGCAGAGTGGACAGAGGGGAACTGTAACCAGGATATAGTGTATGAGAAAAGAATTTATTTTCAATAAGAGGGGGAAAAAAGAATCTAGCAAGAGAGGGTAGAGAAATAGCTCAGCTGCTAAGAGCACTGACTCCATGAGCTCTCTCATGGAGAACTGGGGTTCAATTCCCAGCCTACACATGGTTAGTCACGACCATTTGTAATTCTGTTTCAAGGTGATCTGACTTCCTTTCTGGCCTCTATGAACGTGGTGCACAAGCATAGACGCAGGAAAAAACAAAAACAAAAACAAACCAACCCCCCCACCTGTACATATAAAAATAAAATAAAATATGATAAAATAAAAATATAGCGGGATACCAAAAAGATTATTTTGGAAGAAACCCAATGACGGACTAGATTGTAACTACTGAGTCCCGACTATTGCAAAAGGAAAACAGTGGAGAAAGCCTAAGTCTAAAGGGAGGCTACAGCTTTAAGGTTAGCGATGAATTTACCTCTGTGACAGCTGACTGTCCTAGCACAGGACAGCAGCCCATGCTTAGGGCTTAAATATTTTACTCTCTTTATTTATTTATGTGATATGGATATGTGTGTGGGCATGTGCACGCCCCAGTGCATATGTGGTTCTCTCCTTCCAACATGCAGGTTCTGGACTCTAACTCAGATCCTTACACTGAGCAGCAAACCCTTTTACGTATGGGGCCTTCTCACCAGCACACTGCAGGTTTAGCAAAAGGAGATCTGTATGGTACCAGTGACTGTTTGTCCCCCTTTTAAGGTCTATAATTAAGTTTCGTGGAGTTTTGTGGGTATATATAACTACCGATTGTTTTATTCTTTGGCTATGTTTTCCTGCTGAGTGGTTAAGTCCATACAAGGTGGTCCCAGGTTAGCTATTTTCCAGTTACTGAGAAGGTCAGCCGAGACTCAGTACAAGTTACTGAGTGTGCATGAGTGAATCTGAGTCCTGTGCCTTCTCTTGGGCTCTTTTCCTTCTGTTGGTCTTTCTTGTCCAATTTTGATGTGTTGGTTTTGTTTTACCTCAGTGTAGTTTATTTTGTTGTGTTTTGTTAGGGACTTGGTGGGAGCCCCATGGCTCTTTTAGATGTTGGTGGAATTAAAAAAAAAAAAGATTTATTTTTTAATTATGTGCATGTGTCCGTGTGTGGGTTTGTGCAAGTGCGTGTAGGTACCCATGGAGGCCAGAGGAGGATGTCGGATCCCCAGGAGTTGGAGGTGTAGGCAGTTGCAAGCTGCCCTATGTGGGTGCTGGGAACTGAACTCAGGGCCTCTGCAGGGGCAGTATGCATCTCTCCAGCCCCTTGTGCCCCACCCCCCTGGTGTTATCTCCTGGAGTGGGTCAGAGTCTTCCTGACCAAGTAGTTTTCTTGGAAGCATTGAGGACATTTTCCTGATTAGTTCAACCTCTAGCGTCTCCAGGTCTCTCTGATCAAGGGACCACGGCATGTGACTGACTGGAGCTGCAGGGTCCTTTGTGGCTTGCCCCGTCATCCTCTGAGACCTAGTTGACTGGGGAATAAATGTTGGCTGCCCTCTTGGTCCCTATGTTTTCATTGGCTTTGTCCACTGAGAGTGGTTTTGAACACCCAGCTCATGACAGCAGTGAGAAAGGAGGAATTGGTTGGTTACCCATGGAACCGTCATATCTCTATTATAGCAGTGGGTACACTGTGCCTGGGAAGTCAGTACTGTAGCCTGCGGTGCTCATGGCTTGGAAGTATGATTGCTGGCTTTTCTCCCCCAGCGGCATCACACATTGCGGCACTATGAAAGCTCGCTGTCTTAGTTACTTTTCTATTGCAGTGGTAAGACACCATGAGCAAGAAACATATAGTAGAAAAAGTTTATTGGGGCTTACAGTTTTGGAGGGTTAGAGTCCACGACCATCATGGTGAGAAGAAGCCTGACAGTCGGCAGGCAGGCATGGTGCCGGAGCAGTGGCTGAGAAGTTCCCATTTGAGACCCAACTAGGAGTCAGAGAGAGCTACCTGGGAATGGCATGAGCTTTTGAGACCTCAAGGCCCACCCCTAGAGATACACCTCCTTCAACAAGGCCACGCCTCCTAATCCTTCCCAAACAGTTCCACTACAGGAGACCAAGTATTCGAACATATGGCTGATAGGGACCCCATGCTCATTCAAGCCACCACACTAACTATTAGGGAGGAATTTTTTAGGTGACCCCCAGGTTGATTTCTCTGTCCTGAAACCAAGGCATGTTAGGTCCCTACTATCAAGATCTGGTGGACAACCAAGAAGAGTGGTCATAGTTGGTGTTTTGAGGCCCTCTTAGACCTTCCTGACCAATGATACCTAGGGAGAAATCCCACAAATCTTGGTACCAAGATTTTCATTAAATAACCATGTTTTTTTGGGGAAGCACTGTCCACCTATATAGGGAGGGTATCTGTGCTCAAACTCTTTTTAAAATTATATTTTAAAATAAACTTACCAAGTAGTGGATTTCTAAAGGATTTGTCATTTAGCTCAGGTTTTAGGTGACTCTCTCTCCCCTGTGTAGCTCCCTTTTAGTTTTTTGTTTGTTTTATTTTTCTTTGCAAAATTTAGAAAACATTTTTAATGAAACTAATTTGTATTTTAATGAAGCCCAGAAAGCTTTATATCTGAAATAAAGGCAAAACATTTATAGCAGCCATGGAGATAATACATGTTTTTTTTTTTTTTTTTTTTTTTTTAGCAAAAAATTTAAATGAACCAATTTGTTAAAGATTTAAGTATTTAGAAACTGAATTTGTTTTAAAAGAAATTCGTTTCTTATTTGGGCTCACATAGCTACAAATCAGGATACAATTCTGGCTTTTGCTTTTGTTTAGTGTCTGCCCCTCTCCTGTGGTCTATGTGTGCACTTCTGCAGGTGAGCATCTCATTACTTGGAGAAAACTGAAAGCACAGATGTAATTCCTTGCTCCATTTTGGGCTTGCAGGAGTAGCAGAGCCTACAGAGGGAGCCCTTGAAGAAGGTGTGCGCTGGGCTGGGAATCCTGGGACTCTGAAAGCCCTGGGCTGGGAATCCTGGGACTCTGAAAGCCCTGGGCTGGGAATCCTGGGACTCTGAAAGCCAGGTTATTCACTCACACAACGGAAGTTTCAGAACAGTGGCTAATATCAACTAAAGTACACCTGATTAAGACTGCTTACTTAAATATACCCTTTGCTTTTTATTCTCTAATCTTAGTTACATTATAAACTAAAAGGAATTTGGGCCGACATGGTTTATGGACCACATGAACAATATAAAAAACACTAGCACATGTATGTCAACAGCATACAGATACACATATAAAGACAAGACAGCCTTTTAAAATGCTAAAGGCTTTGTAACTTTTGTCAGCTCTAGGTTCAGGTCAATCGGGTCATTTTTCATAGCATAAGCAATTCTTAACCCCAAATCTAGACTTTTAGAGATATTACTTTTAGTATAAATAAAATAGAGGGCTTGAAGTTTTAAAGTTACAGAGCCTAACATGATTTGGTCATGGAATTTAAACAGGGTGAGCAGGCACCAATGCTAGGTTCTGAAATTATTATTATTATTATTATTATTATTATTATTATTATTATTTTAATTGAACAAGACAAGAGCCTTGAAAAGCCTGTTTTCGGAAGGGGGAGAGCACAGGTGAACAGGCAATATCTTTTATATTTTAATGTCATAAAAGTGAGTTAAAATGTACCTTAAATTGTGGGTATTAGTATTACTTTGAGATTTAATAACAGCCATTTTTATTGCATTTGGAGTGAGCATACCCAGATTTTAATTTACTGCTGGTTTGGATTGCACTGCCTATAATTTTCATCGTGAAAAGGAAATTTAATGTAAAGATCTTTGGTAAACATTTTACCCATTTTTGAAGGAAATCTATGTATCCAGTGTAAAATTTCATGGAGCTTTTCACCTTATGACACTGGTGAATATTATTTTATATAAGCAAATAGCGTTTTAAAGTCTTATGAGGGGCTGGTTAGATGTCATTGATAGCGGGACTTGCGGTCAAGCGTGACGACCTGGGTTGATCCTGGAACACGCACAGTAGAAAGAACGAACTGAGTGTTTCAACTTGTCCTCTGACCTCCACATGTGCGCTGTGATGTGTGAGTCACTCCACCAGACAGACAGACAGACAGACAGACAGACAGACAGACAAATGCTGCATTTTAAAAAGCTTTATGAGATGTTCAGTAGACCCAAAGATACCATGCTAATACACTTTTTTTAGATTTATTTTATGTATGTGAGTACACAGTCACTGTCTTCAGACACACCAGAAGAGGGCATTGGATCCCATTATAGATGGCTGTGAGCCACCATGTGGTTGCTGAGAATTGAACTCTGGAAGATCAGTTAGAGCTCTTAATGCTTAAGTCCTCTCTCTAGCACCACGAATACGTTTTAAGAAGTAAAGAATACCTACATTTTTAAGGTGGGTTGCATCTATTAGGCCTTTTAACACAGTCCACAAACACTCATATTTATACACAGGCATGTACAGTTTTAAAATAGGCATGCTAAAAGTTAAAAATAGAAAGTAAATTTAGGAGGGCTGGAGAGATGGCTCAGCGGTTAAGAGCACCGACTGTTCGTCTAAAGGTCCTGAGTTCAAATCCCAGCAACCACATGGTGGCTCACAGCTATCTGTAACGAGATCTGATGCCCTCTTCTGGGGTGTCTGAAGACAGCTACAGTGTACTCGTCATATATATAAAATAAATAAGTAAATAAAATCTTAAAAAAAAAAAAGAAAGTAAATTTAGTGCACATTTAAAAAAAAATGAATAGAAAAAAACTTAAGTTAGCTACAGGATTTGTTCCCCAGTTGAGTTGGGGAGAGGGGTTCTAGAGACAATGACATATGATAGTCACATGGAGGCAATCGTGAACACACATGACACAACTGTGTTAGTGATGTAAAAAGGTTTTTTTCCCCTCTGTCTTTGGAGGGAAAGAGGCTGACTCTTGGGGCATCAATAATTTGGTCTTTTGTCTGTCTGTCTGTCTGTCTGTCTGTCTGTCTGTCTGTCTTGTCTACCTTCGGTTCTGTACCGTGAGGTTGCCACGTCAGGGGCCCTTCCTCCAGGCTGCGTGTGTGCAATGTCCTGGTGAACACCAGGAAGGCAGTGTCCAAATGCTGAATTTGTGGGTCTGAAGATAAAGTTCCTGGGCTAAAGTATTCATCGGGTTAGTGAGTTCTGGAATCGTCTTTGGGCAGTAAAAACAGAAAGAGCAATAGGCCTGGCGCGAGCGAGGAACGTGGTTGTACCTCTGGGAGAGCAAGAGCAGGAAGGCAAGAGTCTTTGAGGTCCCCAGGAGGCCAGAGACAATCAGGCTAGAATACAGACTGAGGCATGGCAGCCCGTGGGTGCTGGTTCCTAGTCATGTTCTGGAAGTTTTTGAGAACACCCCAACTTCTTTCTGGAATGGGTCAGGTTCCAGGACTGAAGAAGGAGCACAGACTAACCGTGCACAGTGTCCAGACACTTCCTAAGGTGGAGGAGGGTGGGGACAGTAACTGTGTTGCGTGTCCCACAGTCCTCCTTCTGCGTGTCCCACAGTCCTCCCCCGGTGTGTCCCACAGTCCTCCCTCTGCCATATGTCCCACAATCCTCTTCCCTCTGCTGTGTTCCCCAGTCCTCCCTCTGCTGTGTTCCACAGTCCTCCCTCTGCCATATGTCCCACAATCCTCTTCCCTCTGCTGTGTCCCCCAGTCCTCCCTCTGCTGTGTCCCACAGTCCTCTTCCCTCTGCGTGTCTCACAGTCCTCCTCCCTCCTTTTCAGGTAAGATGGGCTGAATAAGAGGATATAGAGGTGGCCTGGAGCTCTGCAGAGTGGAACAGACAATGTTACCTGAGTCCTGTTGCCCACCATTTCTGTTTAAAAAGTGGGCTTTGGACACTAGCGGGACCTATGTAGTCCATCAAATGTTGGCCTTTCTCTTTGCATCTCCCACTATGCTCACAGAGAGCCACAGGAGGCTTCGTATCCCTCCTGTCTGTTCTTTCCAAACCTGTCCAGCTGCAGGGTGATGTTATCGTGTAATTTCCTGTCTTTATTTGAAGTTCCCCATCACCCAGCTTGTACTGAGGTCAGTTCCTTTCCCTTCGTGTTTTCAGGATAAACCTTATCCCACCCAGTACATGAGGCTGAGCAGTTGCACGGGGTCCAAGGGACAGGGTTAGGTGAAGAGATAAGCGTTGGGGCCCACTCCAAAGCTTTAAGGACATCTGATGGGTTGGCGCTCTCTTCCATCACTTTGCCCACGCATTCCAAGGCAGATCGGAGAGTAGCCACAGAAGGACCAGAAGCTCTGGTTTGCATCTATCAGCTTGTCCACACTTACTTGCTCCCCAGTCAGGGTCTGAACCTACGCTTACGCTGTCTCTCTCAGAGCTAAGTCCTGTGGTTCAGTCTCTGCTGTGACGGCGGTGGGGTGGTTTCTTTTCTCTTGGTGAATTAAGAGAATTCTCTCAAGAAGTGGGGAGCAACCAATAAAATTCTCAAGCTATTGGGCTCTTCTGTCAGAGAAGACACTGAGTTTTATGAATGGCTTTGGCTTTTTTATTTAGTTTTAAATTGCCATTGAGGTTAAAAGTGCAAATGGATAGCTCTCCCCGCCTCCTTTGGACCGTATATTCTGAAGCCTGCCTTGTCACCTGGGGAGTTATCTCAGTATTCTTAGGGACAATCTGCAGTAGAGGACCACGGAGGAACTGAATGCGGTTAGGGTATAATGAAGAAATAAACGAGGCACTGATGTAGTGATGTGGGCAGGCAGAGTTAGCTAAGAGACCCCTGGGAGTCTGCATGTGAAGCCAGCTGGCTTTAGGACCCTAAGGGAGACAGAGTCTATGTTGGTGGAGGAGGCTGCCCGAGAGCCGCTGCAGCACCCTGTCCAGAACCCTGCCCACCTTTCCTGCCATCCTGGTGGGTGCTGGGGATGGTGGAAGGAAGGAAGAATAGAAGAGACCGAGTGACTGTCAACAGCACAGGGAAGTGTGAGTGTGGTATGGTCTCATTAGCACCAGCATGGCTGTCCCCTGTTTGCTCACCCATGTGATCAGTGACTATGTGGTCAGTGGTCAACTCCATGAATTTCCCAGATTCAGCCAATCTGAAATGCCGCTATACAATTGACACCCAGTCTACTATACAGCCGACACCCAGTGTGCGCATCATTGCCTCGACTTATATCCCGGGAGGGTGAGGGAGGAGGGCCAGGCACATCATTGGCCCTGGTCATATGGGCCACAGGAAAAAGACAGGAAGGGAGAGGCACCCCCATGCTACCCGTCTGGGAGCTTGCCCACTTCTGAGTGCTCTGGACAAAGAAAGAAAGAAGGAAGGAAGGAAGGAAGGGAGGGAGGGAGGAGGGAATGAAGGAAGGAAGGATGAAGGAAGGAAGGAAGGAAGGAAGGAAGGGAGGAAGGAAGGGAGGAAGGAAGGAAGGATGAAGGAAGGAAGGAAGAAATGGAGAAAAGAAGGAAGGGAGGAATGAAGGAAGGAAGGAAGGAGGGATGAAGGGAAGGAAGGAAGGAGAAACAGCATCTTACCTCTTGGCCAGCTTGCCAGCTGATACAGATACAGATCTGAGTCCAGGCCTTACCTGCTGAGATTTTAGGTACTGTGACCTAGAACAATAAATTAGACATGGGACACATAGAAATAGAAATGGAGCCAGTTTATTAAGAGGGGAAAAAGATCTCGCTAAAGGTGGAAGCAGGCTTGTGATTTGGGAAGGCAGATTGTCCAGTGTCGTGCATTTAGGGCATATACAGCACCCCGCCCTTCCAATATTGGTGTGTTCTGGACATTTCTCAAGCATGCTCTGCTCTGCTTGTTACACGTGGCCAGAATGATGCTGCTTGCTGTGTCAAATGGACAGTCACACGACCCCTTCCTTCCACATCACAAACACCCGCCACCCAACCTGACTATAGACCTTAATGGAAGAACTAAATTTATAATTGAAAATCTAAGCTAAGTCTTGGCGCCATTAGCTGTGTGATTGGTTCATAGCCACACCACCGAGAGCAAGCAATCAAAGAAATAGACTTGGTCAAGATTAAAGACTTTTATATTTTAAAGCTCACCACGAAAAAAATAGACAACCCTAAGGTTAAAGAATCGTTTTGTAAATCACGCTCCCCTTGTTCTCGGAGGGGTAGAGACACTGCCGCTGCCTCTTGCAGCAGTACGGGTAGGGATTGCAACCTGCCAGACCATAACTCCCCATCTGACAGGAAGCTGAAATCCAGAATCTGTAAAGGACATGATTCAACAATAAAAAAACAAATATTCAAAAGGGGAAAAATAGGTTCCTCAAGTTGTCCTCTGATCTCCGCAGTTACACAGTGACACACATGTGCCCTGCCCAATAAAAGTAAGATTTTTTTTTTAAACTGGTAAAGAATTTGAATAGATATTTTCCCTAAAGAAATGATCAGGGCTGGAGACATGGCTCAGAGGTTAAGAGGCTGCTCTTCCAGAGGTCCTGGGTTCAATTTCCAGCAACCACATGGTGGCTCATAACCGAAGGTTATGATCTGATGCCCTCTTCTGGTGTGTCTGAAGACAGTGACAGTGTACTCACATACATGAAATAAATCAATAAATCAATAAATCATCACCCAATGGCTGATGAGGGGTGTCCAGCTGCCCACCAGACAGAGGGAAACTGGAACGACAAACAGGAAAAGCCAGCAAGCCAGCTGTCAAGACCGTGTATCTTAGGGAGGTGGGTATGCGACACAGAAGCAGCTCGTGTGAACAAGGCACAGCACAGCACAGCCCTGTCCTGTCTGGACGTGAGCTGAAGGGGCACGACCCTGTGAGAAGAGGAATAGTGTCAGAGGACACACAGAGAACAAGGGAGAGTTTGGGAGCTCGTAAGAGCACAGTTTTAATATGTGGTTATAGCTACCCACATATGCATAATATATATAGCATATACATAATGCATGGTTATAGAATATGTACATGTAGTTACATATATATATATCTACATCTACATATATACTATACACATACGTGTGTGTCTGTACAGTGGTGCTGAGTTACAGAACGTGAGCAAGCACATGCTAAGCATTTATCATTTATCTCTACCTCCAGCCACAAAGCACTGGAAACTGTTATTACTAATGGAGCGAAAAACCCATGGTACCACCATGTACAGTAGGAGCGGACTCAAAATGGAAAAGATAAAGCAGAATGCCAACTTAAGTATGGTATGGGCTAGACACGTAAGACAGAATGGATACAGGCACAAAGTGCGCCCAAGGGTCTTAGTTCTCTGGTTGGTGAGATCGTTGGGGGTCCCCCGAACCCCCGCATCTCTGCTTGTCTTTGATCTCCTCTCCTCTGGTTTCCCAACTTCAATGAATGCCACCACCTCTTTGCCGTAGGGCTGTTGGGAAGGAACAGGGCTAGAGATGGAGATCTGAAAAGGGTCCAGAGCAAGAGCTAGAGGCTAGTGTGCCATGGTGCTGGCTGAGCCATTCCATGGAAACCAGGGAGCACGCAAGTGGACCTCCGTGAGAGCCCTGTTCCTTCCCAGAGCTGTGCGAGGCTAGATGTGAACCAACGACACAGGAAAGCAGCACACGCCTTGGAGCGAGCCAGGCAGAGTCTGCCAGGCTGGCTTCCCACTGGCAGCTGGGTGGCCTCAGGACAGTTTAATCTCTGAGCCTGTTTCCCCAGCCGTTAAGCGAGAAGAATATAAGCAAAACAAACAACCAAAGAGAGCCTTGGATTGTTTGGATTTAGTGGCTCACACACAGCAGGTACCTGCCGCAGTCCTGCGCGTGGCTGCACTACCTTACCGATGGCCGTTGTGTCTGCACGTTGAGAATACTGTGCTTAAAAGCACCTTTGTGCTACAGAGCGGGAGAAGCACTCTTAGCCTTTAGCTTGGGAACCTTCCTGGTCCTTTGTGCAGAGCTTCTGGGACATTTACCCTGCTTTCTTCCTCTCCCCTCCAGCTATCCCCTCTGCCACCATGAGAAACATCTTCAAGAGGAACCAGGAGCCCATTGTGGCTCCGGCCACCACCACTGCCACAATGCCCCTTGCGCCTGCCGCGCCTGCCGACAACTCTACAGAGAGCACAGGCCCCGGGGAGAGCCAAGAAGACGTGTTCGCCAAGCTGAAGGAGAAGTTCTTCAACGAGATCAACAAGATCCCCTGTGAGTGGCCCTGTGGCCTGGAGGGTTACCGGGCTAGCCTGGGAGGCCTGTGTCAGGCCAGAGGAGCTGGGGAGCCACTGGGCTGGGATCTGCCCGCCTTCTTTCTTTGGGTCTCAGTTTGGATTTTTTTCCCCCAGAGGCTCGGGTTGGGAATGTGATCCGGAATTAAAGGAGCCACCAAGGGAATTTATGTTACATGCCCCAAACTACAGGGGCTAAGTTCAATTTTAAAATCAACCCCCTCCTCAAAGATGAAGATAAAAGGTGAAATACACGATATTATTCAGGGTTTCAGCAGCTTTCAGAAGCTGCTTCACTTTGGAGTGTGGAAAATGAGGCTTTTGGGACACCCGGAAAAGGCTCTCTGTGTGGAACCAGGGTCCGCTTTGCAGGGTCAGCCACACTGGTTGGGGAGCCAGGGCTTCAGGAGTCCTAGGGAGTGGGGTAGGCATTCTCCAGCCCCTCTGGCTAAGCAAGGCCAGCCTTCTGGGAGAACTGGAGCTCAGGAAACCTACCTCTGAGGACTGTCCCAGGGCCGGGGTCCACGGGGCTCTTTCTTCCCTTGGCTGTGATGAGGATGAGCTAGCGGTGGAAGAATGATCAAAGTAACCAGAAAACCCCAGCCAGCCACAGCCTGAATTCCTGATCCTTTTCCACACATCTACTGCTGGCTGCTAACTCAGCAGGCTGTGTCCACAAGGGGGCAGCCAAGAGCAAGGTGTCCACACACACACACACACACACACACACACACACACACACACACACAC
>JADRCD010215498.1:0-16293 GCA_019843815.1 Montemys delectorum
ATATATATATACATATATATCTGATAAAACTGATATATATATATCAGTTTTAAGAAATATGTATACAGAATGTATTTCAAAAGGGAAAAAACTGAACTTTGAAAATAAAACATTGGTGTGTGTTGCTAATTAAATTTCAGAGGAGTCATTTTGAGTTAATAATAACCTGGAATTCATAAGAAATCCTTTAGGTACAAAGATGCCTAGGTGTGACTTCAGAGCTGCAGAAGTTCTGGGATTTCACATGAAACATTTTTTGTCATGTGGCTCCTCTCAATCTCCTCCAAAAATCATAATATTCATGTTGAAGTACAGAAAATTTCATCAAGAAAGGTTATAAGAAAAAATAAACATGGAATTTGCACCAAGGCAAAAGCTGGGCATAGCTTCATGTACCAGTAACTTCTGCTTAGGAGGGTAAAAGCAGATGGATCTCAGAAACTTGCATACCAGACCACCAGCATAATACAAATTTCAAGGTTCAGATTCAGTGAGAATTGTATGACAGACTTTTTTTGTTTTTTTCTTAAACTTACTGAGTCCACTTTTTGCTACCTATGTGTACATGGTACTGTTTACTGGAGCAATTTCTCAGGGGAAATATACCTGTTCTCTTCTCTCTCTCTCTCTCTCTCTCTCTCTCTCTCTCTCTCTCTCTCTCTCTTGCTCTCTGTCTCTCTCTCTGCCTCTCTGTCTCTGTCTCTGTCTCTCTCTCTGCCTCTCTGTCTCTCTCTCTCTCTGTCTCTCTCTGTCTCTCTCTCTGTCTCTCTCTCTGTCTCTCTCTCTCTCTCTCTCTCTCTCTGTCTCTCTCTCTGTCTCTCTCTCTCTCTTTCTCTCTCTCTCTCTCACACACACACACACACACACACACACACACACACACACAGCCATCAATTGTCAATATCTCCTTGGCTAGTGATGGGCTTAAGGAGCCCCTCCTCCATGCAGGCTACATTTTGGCTAACTTGATCTTGTCCAGGTCTTGTTTGACTACTCACTGCCACTATGACTTCATGTGTACAACATCACCACCATGTCTGACAAACACTATTTCTCTCCAGATGTCTACTGTCTCTCATGCTTACATTATGTACATTCTCTTTTCTGTGATGCTTCTTGGTGTGATACATCTGTCCAATTTAGAGCATTAGATGAGTGGGAAAGGAAGAGTAGATTTGATCAAAACTCACACACATATGAGGTTTTCAAACAATTAAATAAAAATTAAAAATTTAAGGTAGAGAGACATAAAGATAAATATCTAATATTTCCCTTTGAAATGCTCATGAGTTACATAATCATTGCTATTTACTTCCCCTATTGGAGTCTGAGAAGAACACTATATTGACTTGAGAATAAAGATAGAATTTACTCAGTGCATAAAATGCTAGAATGTAATGTATGTTATACATTCAGTAAACTTTACTACTATGAACTTGGTTATTACCTCTATTACCACAGTGCTAGACAAGCAAACCCAGAACTTTTCATCTTAACTGAGCATTTGGGTTTGCTTCTGATTTTCTTCATACATCATCTCTTGGCAATTACTCTCAGATTCTAGGAACCTGTCAATATCAGATTCTAAATAGTATGTGATTTCCTACCTCTGATTTATTCTGTTTGGCATAATTTCATTTGTGTATATCTGTACTGTTAGAAATGATAGGACTTAATCCTTTTAATGGGTTCATATTATTTGATTGTGTACTTTACTGCCTATTCATTGACCTATTGATAGACTCTTGGATTATGTTCATATGCTGGGATTTTGAATAAAGTTGCAAATATACATGTAAAATATTGATTCATTTTCTATTTTACACATCAGAATGGAGATATTTAAATTACATGGTAGTGTTATTTTTTATTTTGGGTGGAAACACAGCACAAACTTTTTTATGTTTAAGTGAAGAAATGATTTAACTACTAGTTAGAACATAGTTTGCCAATTTTATTTTTCAACAATTAATAAGATCTTCCTGATATTAATTCACATACATCTTTTATGGTTTTTAATAAGGATTGGGATTTATATAAAAACAATAACATATAAACGAGATCAGAGATGATTCTATATAAAATTAATCATGAAATGATTTGGTTGAATTTCAGAAGTAAGTATATAGCATAGCTTATAAGTGATTTTCTATTTAAAAGCTGTATTTCATCTCAGTTCTTTTGACAAGATTGCATTTACCTATTCTAAACATGTAGAAAGCTGCATCAAAAGAGATCTATATCATATAAAAGCAAATTATATGTAAGTAACAAGGCTTCAGTATATTTTATTAATGCTAACATGCTGCTAAATACAACATTTTGTGCTTTTTGCCTAAAATACAAACTTATTTATTTTAAAATCATTATTGTGACAGCTTTCTAGTTCATTTTCATAAACTCAAAATCTTATGATATAAACATTCAGCATTTAATGAAGATATGTTATTCTGTTTTTATAAAAGTATAATAATAATGTATTTTAAGTTGATGTGGAGCTCATAGATATATATTTTACTGACAGGGACAGAGTCCTGTCATAAAAATGTACTTACTATCAGGAAATTGACAGGTACCCCAGTAAAAAGAAAAAGCACTTAAACATTAAGTTGTATGAAGTAGATACTGATCTTTTATTGTAATGTCATATATGCTCATGTGTATGTGTATGCATGTACAAGCACACATGTGTTATATTTATACTGTAAACTTGTATTTGTTAAGTTACTTTTATGATTGACAGATATTTTTGTTGCAATAATAAATTCACATTTATTTTTATATATTATATTTAGGGTACATTAACATCATTAAAGAAACTTCAATTTGAAAAATATACATGTAAGAAATATACCTTTACTCATAGATATATGATAGATGTTTAACAAGCAAAGAAGTATTCTTAATATTATAAAACTTAATCTGAGCAAAACTCAAACTGTGAGTGTAGAGCATGGTTTAATAATTATGTCAGTTATTTACTCCCTTGTAACACTTTGATTATAGAACATTTAAGTATTACATGCAACTGCAAGGATACAGAATTCTTAAAATAAATGTTATTATCTTTAAGTTTCTATACTAATTTTGTGTTTCTATGATGTATAAAAGACAGAAAAGACCTGGGCCTTATCAAAACACTGCTCTTTAGGAATCCTAGCTCACTCCTCTCTTCATTGTGTATTCATGTTTAAGGTTCCCTCTACAACTCTGACTAGCCACTTAACTGACTTGATAGGCTGATTCATACTTAAAGAAATTCAACTCTTACATTTCTGTTGTGTGACACGACTAAGAATGACTCCATGAAGGTGATTCTTTTCTGTACACTTTAAGAGTGAACACTGTGTTCTGGATTGATAGGTATTCTGTGAGTATTTTGTCCAAACAAAAGAAAACAAAACACTTGCTGAAAGTTTCTATTATACTGTGGGCAAGTACTAAACAAATAGATTTGTCACCCACTGGGTTGAGTGTAGATTTCTTCTCCAAGGAAAAGGAGATGACTCCTGAGTCTCAGAGCACTGGATCCTTTAAACCCTCAAGCCACAGCTATTCCTTCCACCTAAGAAAGAGATGGATGAATGTGGAAAAGAAGTCTTTGGATGAGAGCCTGTCTAGAATATGCCTCTGAGAATTCATAGGAGGAAAGACATCAAACACAAAGGCATTTACTCTCATATTTGCCTAACCATTTTTAACAGATTGCAGGATGTTTTAATCACATACTATATTACTTAATTGATTTGTATTCACCCATCAAAATGTTATTTGTAAATATGAAAAAGTGTTATGAACAAAATTTCTAGTAGTATTTTCTTCAAAGTGGGAGCTCATTTATTTGCCAAAAAATAAATTGAATTCTATCCTTGAAAGCACTGAGTCCATTTGACATTAAACACATTAGGTTTGATTGGCAGCCAAATCCAGCAGGGTGTTTTCTGTATAAACTGGTGAGCACATTACCTAATGTGCAATGCTGAGTATTAGGACATATAAGAACTGTACTATAAAGCAAAACAACTTCAATATTTATTACAGGTTTTTATTTGTTTGTGTGCACATGAGCACATGGTAACAATGTGGAGTTCACAAGACAATATATCAGAATCAGTTCTCTCTTTCCACCATATGAGTCCAAGAAAGACTGAATTCAGTTTGTCAAACTTTGCAGTAAGGACAAAGCACCAGGCACCATTGTATTCTAGGCAATTTTGTTGTCTCTGTGTATATAGATTACATGTGGATGGATTTATATGTGCATGTATATGTGTATGTGTGTGCAAACTATTACCATTTTAGATTCACCTTAACAAACATGAAATATGGCATTTTGAAGGACATTTTATATTTTATCTTTAATGCTATCTAGCAATTATATTTCATTATATAAGAAATATATTAAACTAAAATTAATGAAAATATTGTGTGTCTACTCTGACATCCTTGTGGACTCATCCTCAGGAACTATCAATTTCCTTCTGTATTCATTAAAAAATTGTGACCAGTGATGTGATTACTCACTGCCCCTGAAGAACTGAAGGAAAGACATACATTTGCTTAAATTATTAAAATAACATACAGCTTAGTGATGTGCATTTATTCAACATCTAACATATTTGAGGGATAAATTTGTGTCTTTTGGAATAAACCCAACTTTAACCTTCCAAAGAGAATCAATTGATCATTCTGAAGATGAAAAATAGATAAGATTTGAAGTGAAATGCAGGAATATACATGGTACATTGGAAAGACGTAAAGATGCTGTATTGAAGTATGGACACCCAGCCTGGTGGAGAGAATAACTACTACATTCTTATATCTCCCATTGGTACACATGAGTTGTTGGCTTTGGTAGACCACAGTCTGTAAAATATTCTAATAAATTCCCTTTATCTATCTATCTATCTATCTATCTATCTATCTATCTATCTATCTATCTAACATCTATCTATTATCTATCTGTCACCTATCTATTTATCTATACACACAAAGAATATAAAATATTTATAGTAAATAATGAATATATATTCTTTAAATTCTATTTCTCTTAGGATCCTGACCAACGGCAAGTAAAATCACCTGTTGTCAAAACCTGACACCCTGAATACCTGAATTGTCTCCCAAAAAACCACATGGTAAAAGGAGAGAACTGACTCTACCTAAATGTTCTCTGACCTCCATAATATACAGCCAAGTATCATATACTCAATACATTTTTATTTTAAAATGCATTTATTTATTGAGGGTATGTGGACAAGTTAAAGGGTATGCATTTGGAGGTCGGAGGAATACTCATATCTTTTGCATTTAGGGGTGAGAATAGATCAAGCTGGAGTTGTTACCATCTAGGCGTTTTGATTGGGTTCATTGTCCTGTAGAAGCAGAAAAATTCTTGAAGTACACAGGTAGCAGCAAAGAAATATCAACACAGAAAACCACATCAGACAGATTCAGAAGTTGAAAAGAAGAAATATTAAGAATGTGGAAACACATGCAGACAGCACACCAAGAAAAAGACTTACAAAGCAGAGGAGGGATTCATAAGATGAAGCTCAGCATCTCTTGGGGATTTCAGTTTTTACTGTTTCTGATTTTAGGGGTTGTCTATTTGTAAAAAGACACGATGGCTGATTGGCTGACAACTATTGTGAAAACACGTCCTGATTTGGCCTGTAACTTGTTGAGGCAGTCCAGCAGCAGGAAAAATGGGCTTTTTTTTTTTTTTTTTTTTTTTTTTTTTAAATCTTATAGGTTCCTCAGTAAGGTCAGGAGAGTGAGTCAGGAGAAGTCATCTTGGAAGTTAACTATCTTTCATATATAATTTTATTTCAACTTGACACAAGCTATAGTTATCTGAGAGGAGCATATTGCAAATTAGAAAATTCTTCCATATGAGCTGGCTGTAGGCAAGATTGTCAGGCATTTTCTCAATTATTGATTGATGGAGGATAGTACATTGTGTTTGGTATCACCTGTAGGCTGTGCTCCTGGATTCTACAACAGAGCAGAGTGAGAAAGCTAGTTGGAGTAAGCCAGTAAATGGCATCCTACATGGTTTCTGCATCAGCTTCTGCATTCCTGTTCTTGTGGTGGGTTCCTTCAGTGATGGATTATGATATGAAAAATAAGTCAAATAAGTCTTTTCTTGCTTTTACTTATGGTGTTTCATTACAGCAATAGTAACCCAACTATGATATATGGTCATAGCCCTGCTCTCTATCTGTCTGCTTATCAGGAAATCTGTGTAACTTTTAGTCCCTCTGAGTGAAGGATGTTGTAAGCTACTATGTACTTGCTTGGATCTGAACCTAGGTCTTCCTCAAGAGGAACATGTGATTTTAACTGATAAGTCAACTCTCCAGCACTAAATAAAATAGGTATTAAAATCTGTCCCATGCAAAATTTCATGTAATGGATCATGTGAGCACATGTACATGCATGTGCACACACACACACATACACACACACACACACACACACACACACACACACACACACACACATACACACACCAGTTTCCCAAACATCAAAACTTCAAAATTACAGCAAAAATTGACACTGAAACTGCTACAATAAAACTCTGGAATTTCTATCCGTTAAGGAACTTAATGAAGTTAAGTGAAGATTAAGTTTAAAGTTGTGGATAAATAACACCTGATAGTAAATAAGTCACTGAATAAGGAATGTTATAGTTTATATACTTAATATCAATAATTTTTGAATAATACATGTATATACATATATACATTTTCTAAAAATTTATTTATAAAACCATATGAATATACATTTGCTCTAAATAAGACGAGCCCTTTTGAGAAACTATACACTGGAAGCTCTTCTGATGAAGCCCAGACTCAGCCTTCAGATGAGTCCATGTGGTTGAAGGCAATAATATAGGGAAATTGTGGCTAAGCAAAAAAAAAAAATCTCAGGTGAGGCTTTTTGGTGATGGTCCCTAATTGTCCTAAAAAGCACCTAAGGAGAAACAAGAATTGGTCATATGGAAAGAAAGAGAAAGAGGGGTGGAGAGAGAGAGTTTTTTTTTTTTAGAGAAGGAGAGAGAGAGAGAGAGAGAGAGAGAGAGAGAGAGAGAGAGGAGAGAAAATGGATGTTCTACAGTTGGGGAATACTAGATGTGATAGTTTGAAGTGAAATGTCTCTCATGGGTTCATGGTTTTACATACTTAGTTCATAGCTGATGAAGTTGTTTTGAGGATGGAAAGTCTGAAACACAGTGAGTGGGTGGAGGTGGCAGAATGAGGACTGGGGACTAATCTTTGAAGATTCCAACTCCAACAGATTGAGGAGTACTCCTCTCTCTCTGTCTTATTCAACTGTCTTATTCAGTAGGAGTGTTTCAGACTCCCACTGAGCCATTCCACCTGCCAGGAAGGCCTTTATCTTTATCCCTATTCCTTTCTGTTGTTGGGATAAAGCAACTTTATCAAATGAAAAGCAACTTAGGAAAGGAAAAGATGTATTTGTCTTATACTTCTAGATCATAGTATATCGTTAAGGAAATTCAAGCCAGGAAGTTATTTAAGGAAGAATTTGAAAACAACAACAATTGAGGAACACTACTGGCTTCTGACCTCATCCCATGCATGTGCTTGTGTATCCATCATATACAGGGTAAAACCATCCCAGGGAATGATGCTGCCCACAGTGGACTGTATCCTCTTCAATTAATAATCATGTCGATTGTTCACAGACAACCTACAAGTCAATGTGATGTGGTGAATCTTTTCAATGAGTCTCCTTTCTCAGATAACTCAAATTGACAGTAACTAATAATTAAGACAATTACTATGATAGATTGAAACCTGAGGCAGAAATCAAGCTATTTGAAGCTGTTTCTGTTAGGCATTTTGTTGACGTTATAAGAAATATCACTAATAAAATGAATAAAGCTACGTAGGTCTGCCTTGTGGTTATTCTTCAAATTGTGTATATCTAAAAGCATCTTGCTTAACACATTAGTTAAAAAAGTAATTTGGTGTATAATAAAATAGATTTTGATCAAATATAAAAGTGTAAAATAAAATATATTTGATGACAATATAATAAAATATGTTATGATCATAAAAAAGACAATTTATTGGATACCTTTCAAACCTAAACAGGAAGTCCATGTAGGCATAGGTCATACTACAGTCTTGTTCTCGTTAGTTTCATTCTTATTGGTATCTTGTACAAATGTCCATCTTTACCTCCATAGTTATAATTCTATTGTCTGAGAAGCTCAATGGAGAGGCAAATTCTTGACAAAGAATAGCCACGGAATGAGGCATCTCTGTTTTTGTTGACCTGATTTGGTTATTTAATAAGCATAATATTGAGATAATATACATTTCCAGGTTTTCTTTGACATCACATGGCCCTTTAGTTTAGTGATTGAAAGGAGTTGATAAACTCAAATTAGAGTGTGTCCCTCAAAATTTGTATGCTCTCACAATAGAGAACAGGATAGAACTAGGATGTAGTATTTTTTGGGGTGCGAAAACATGAGGGTAGAGCCCTCATGGATGGGACCTTGACCTTTTCGTGAAGAGAGTTTGTTATGTTCCAGTGCTCTATCTCAGGAGAATTCAGCATCCCTGCGCGCAGTGACATTTTCAACACCACCTTGAAAGCATATACTAAGCTGTTATCAGACAAGAAGATTGCCCATACAATCATTTTAGACTTTGCAGCCCACAGAAATGTGAGAGTTAAATCTCTGTTTCTTATAAATCATCCAAGCTCTGATATTTTCATATCAAAAGAAGCACAGGAAAACTAAGGTTTCCCCTGATTTTTTAATTCCTGGTAGAACTATGACCGAACAAATACGAAAGCAGAAGCCAACAGAGCCAAACAAATGCAGCAAAGGAAGAAAATTGCTGAGGAAGTCTTGGAAAGTGCCCAGAAAGCACAGATGTCAAGCTTTCCAAAGGACTGAATGTGTTCTTATCGTTTCATAGTTTTAGGCAACATAGCTCATGGTGTAAGTTTGCTTCTTTCATGATACCTTTGTTTTTTTGCTTACTTGTTTATTTTTTTTTTCATAGTACCCTAAGATAGGAGAGTGTACATATGAAAACACTAAAACACTTAGGATGAATGACTCAGTAAATATTTAACACCCTAAAACTGAAAAATTTAGGGAAATAGAAATGTGATAAAAATAAACTGCCTAAATTTGAGGGAGGATTCCTAATCAAATATTTTTAATGAATTTAATCATGTCCCCATAATAAACTTGCACAAATCTAGATTTCTTTACCAAAATAGTGTATATTATTTTTATAAGAAAGTATTCTCCCTAGTTATACAATCTGGTTCTTTTGATTCCTGCATGCTTTGTTTTAAAGATTATTTACAACGGTGTAAAAAGAGGCCTAAGTGCTGCCCTACCTTCCTGGTGATGGTGGTGGGAGACACTGCTATGAGCAAATATGTGATGGAAAAATGGTTAATAAAAAAGAAGAAAAGAAGAAAATGAAAAATATAGCTCAGGGTCAGTACAGTCATAGGGTACAGCAGCCTGGAGCTTATGCAGATAGACTCAGTCCTTGAACATGCCACCCAACCAAGGGATTGTGTTAGCTCTGGACAAGGATGGTGGCCTGAAATGAGGTTCATTGTCTAGATTGGACAGCCTTAACTGACTACCATAGTCTGTGACACCACTGGAGGTAATTTACTGTCTGTGGTGTATGCTGCTGCCCCAGGCCACCAGGAAGCTTGAGATCCATATGGACATATGCAGCCTGTTCTGCTGACTGATGCTTTGATGTTATCCTCAGGCATTGCTGTCTCTGGGGGAGGGGGTACTGAGTATTTGGATATGAGTAGCATGTGTAGCCACCTAAGGCCCCATGTAAAGGCCAGTGGTCCATGCAACCAATGTTCCCTGATAAGGCCAGAGACTATATTGATGTCTGTGGCCCTTGTTACCACTGACGAGAAGCAAAAATCCATGGTCTGGGCTACCTACTGAAGCCATGTTGATGTCCGTGGGCTTGATGTCCAGTGTTGAGATGGGCACTGGTGAGCTAGCCCTGCCTCTTAATGCTTGCCACTGGCTCTCAACAGTTGATGACTTCTGGCAAAAGTTTGGAGGGACAAAGTCTCTCTCTCCTCTGAGGTTGTGGCTACTAGAAGTTTGAGCATGCTCCATGACTATATGGACATCACAAAATGAACTCTTTTTCTTATTTTTTTTTGAGTTGGGGAGGTGGGTTACAGAAGGGGGCAGACATGGGAGGAGTGTTTAGTAAGGGTGTATTATTTGAGGTTCCCAAACAAGCAATGAAAAGAGGGTGGGGAGTAGAACACAGGATTTTGACTACCTTTTTTTTTTTTTTGAAGAAAATTAGAAATGTTTGATAAATGTTTGCCATGATTTAAACTGTATACCATGTATTGAAGCATGGCATGATAATTCAGCATTACACGGGAATTTCTTTATTTATCTGTTAAAATAAATTAATTAAAACCACAAACATGGAATAAGATTTAAATGTAATCAATCAAAATTCTAGGTTGTTAAATGAATTTGTCCTTTCTCTGACAGCCAATCCTCTAATTTCTTTGGTCCAAATGATTTGACACTTTCATAAAAGAAAGATATGTTCAATTTTCTATTTTTGCTTTCTGACAAACAGGTAGAATTTGCACAGCTTTATCTCTCAGTGGAATGGTTACATGCACAATTTTAACCATTTTTCTGAATAGATTTTACCTAAGCTTACCAGAAAAATTACAAGTGGAACAGTTTTGAATGGTATCCTTTGGCTGAAATGTTTGTGAGGCTATTGTGGTCCTAGAAAATAGTGTGCTAGTCCCCACATAAATAGACTTCTTCAGATTTAATGTACATTTTGGCCAGTGGCTACTATACTAAAGAATCCACTAAATGACGAGGACAACAACAACTAAATCTCTGGAACTGGATTTCAAGGAAAGAGACACATTTGATTAGAAATATCACTCTGCATTGTCACCTTTATCATTTCCATGGGAAAATACCTGACAGACACCTTTTTAATCACGGGTCAACTTTGGCTCATGGTAAAGGGAGGAGGTGGTCTTTATTGCTGTGATAGTATCATCATTGGATCTCTGTCCTTGATTATGGAGCAGAGTTTATTATATTTTAGGGGATTCAGGATAAGAGAGTAGCATGACTAAAGCCAGATATGCTCAAATCAGAAGTGAGTCTCACCTTCAAATTCTATCACCAATGAGTTACATCTGCCTGACTGGTGCAAGGCTCTACAACTTCTCCAAAGATGTTCTACATTCCAGCCCTAAAGCACTCAGTGAGCTAATTGATTATTGCTTCCCATGTATGATTTAGAAAGTTATTTTTCATTCCTTGGGACTATCATTTAAAATTCTGATCCATAAAAGACTGGGAAAATGCTTTAATCTTTCCACTTTTAATTTCAGTTACACACAAAAATATGTAAACTGTCCAAGACCAATGGATGGGTCATGTATCTCCCATAGACCTACAAATTGTCTTTATTACAGTAAATAAACAGAATTTCTAAATTAATGAAAGATATGGAAATAAGCATCATTATTTGTTCTTGCCAAGTTCAAAAGTAGTTCTCATTTATTTCAGAATGCATCCAATTTGAGAAGGACCTCCATAGTTGGCACCTGTTAATCATCTCAGAGTTAATAGAATAGCAAAGGCAAAAAGGGACATTTTCAGATTAAGTTAAGTTTTTTGGATTCCTGTCCAGGGGATAATTAGACAGAAAAATGAAACTGTAACAATGATTAAAAGTAAGATTTCCTGTTAAACTGCTTTAAGGAACATTTGGAAACATTCCTGAAAAGACTTAAGGCTAAGAAAATAGTCAATCCCTTAAAATCATGATAGAAAGATCTCCATAATTTAAAATAATATTGAAAATCTGGCCATATTTTCTTTTTGGCAGCAAGTTTCAGAGTTAGCTTCCTGCCTGTTGAATACTTGCCCTTCAAAATCAATCCTTGATGTATATCCTGTAAGTACTGGCAACTGGAAGCTACAATTACTGGGTGGTTATTTGCACTGCAAATACCAGACCCTAGCTCAAAGCTTCCTGGCTCTGGCATATGCCAAGCAGGTGAGTTTTGTACCCTCAACAAATAGTATAGCCAACACTAATTTCACAATTATTTCTAAACGTATTAGTTTTATTTCCGTGTCATTTGTCACGGTTATCAATGACAGAAAGGCTCAGTGTTGTCATAGAGACACTCTACAAATGAATCAGCAACCACCTTCCTTCTTCACAAGTTATATTTCCAACAACAAAGCAATCTACTGTAAAATAATCAATATGATGTATTTTAAAATAGATTTTATAACAAAAAATAAACTTTGTATACTACCCTCTATGACTTTTTGACCTGTAATTTGGTCATTATTTTCCAGTATTATCAGTGATTTGCTGATCAAAATGTTCTATGGTCTTTTCCCCATTAGTATTTGTCTTAATTATGGTTCTATTGTTATGAAGAGATACCATGCCCACAGAAACACTTATAAGGAAAACATTTCATTGGTCATTGGTGCTGGGTTAGTTTCAGAGGTCTAGTACATTATTATTATGCCTGGCAAGAAACATGGCTGCAAGAAGCTGCCATAATGCTGGAGTAGGAGCTGAAAATTCTACGTCTTGATCCTCAGGCAGCAGAAGACTGTGACACTAGATCTATCCTGAGCATATGAGACCTCAAAGACCACCCCACAATGACATACTTTCTCCATCTTCTGGTGCAGTTTCTGGAGTAGCTCTCTGGATATTTCCATACATTTTTGGATAGTATGTGATACTTTGAGATTCATGAAAGTCTCTGAGTTTAGTATCCTCTGAAGGAAAGACCTGGACTGGATTTATCCCAGCTCTGGGATATGAAGTATGAAGAACTCTTGGATAAACCCAGGTATATTTGAGTGTGGTTCAGAATTCATAGAGAAAAGTCTGGATAGTATAATGATTTTGTTTGTTTTTGTTTTTATTTCTAATATTTTACCAAAAAATAACACAATTTACTTCATGGATTGCTAATATAGACTTTAGTGGTTAAACACAGAATATATTTCTATGCATGTGTACAATCAATAATATGTATCTGAATATATGTATCTGTGTGTCTAGAAATAATGAATATGGCAACATGTTCCTTTAAAAGTCAATTAACTAATTCAGCTTGCCTTAAAAAATATTACAATTTGTTTGGATATGGAATTTTGGATTGGAAATGATATGAAAATCTCCTCTAGATAAACGTGTGGGAGATAAAATGTAATTTATTTGGTTTTCTGCTGCAGCTAGCCACATCCAGAGCAAAAAGTATTGTTTGAAGAACACAATCTAATTTAAATACCTGAAGAATGAGTGTGTGTCCATAAATTAATCACTTAATTTTTTTCTTATATCGTACTTCCGACACACAAACATTACATGCTCCAGATCAAAATGAAATAAACCGCCCAGCTGTACAGTGGGTAATCCAGTGTCATGGGTTTTATTAATGAATGGCATGCTGGTATGCTTCTATCAGGAATGCAAGGAGATAAGAAAACAGATTAATGATGAATGATGTTTTTAAAAGTAAAAAAAATGAAATGAAATAAGCTATGTAAGCTAGATAAAGGATGCTTCTCAATCCTCCCTGGCAATAGTCATCTTTTCCAGTGAACATTTCTGACATTTTCCACCCAAGCATTCCATATCTGGCATTGTAAATCGTTATTTCACGTCACTTCCTTCACTGTGATATACAAATTTCAGACTCCAGCTTGTAGAGTGCTGACATTTATTTGGTGAGATTTATATTCATCTTAAAAAGCATAGCTGTCAACATATGAGAATCATTTTGACTTTACACCTGGTTTGAGAGTCTGTATCCTTTTTTTTTCCTTTTAATAAAAAAAGCCCAGAGCAAGCTAAGAAATCTAACATTCTGTCAGCATGAATTCATCATTTTTTTCTATTTCTTCTTAACACATTGTTGGTTTCTTAAAAGTGTGTGTTTGCTTCACTGTATCTGTATATGTTTGTATATGAGTGATGTATGTATTTTTGTGTGCACATACATGTGTGTATATGTGTATATATATATACACATTCGTGTATTAATATATGTTTCTATATATATATATATACATCAGTTGATATATGTGGGCATGTGAGTCCACACACACACACACACACACACACACACGTTTTTCTTGCATATGAGTGTGTTACATCTGTGTGTATTCATGTTTATGTATGTGTTTGTATGTTGTAGTGGTTTAATTTTGCTTGGCTCATGAAATGTGCCTTTGTTGGAATAGGTGTAGTCTTGTTGGAGGAAGTGTGTCCCTGCGTACGCAAGTCTTTACGGCTCCTACTGCTCAAGCTCTAACCAGTATGTAAGAATTAGTCTTCTCCTGGCTGCCTTCAGAATTAAGATGTAGAAATCTTGGCTCTTTCTCCAGCAATGTGTCTACCTGGACACTGCTGTGCTTCCTGCCATGATTATAATAGACTGAAACTCTAAAACTGTAAGATCGCCCCAATTAAGTGTGTGTTTGTGTGTGTGTGTTCCCGCGCATGCACAAATGTGCTTCCCTCTTGCAATTTTGTTAAGCAAATCAAACTGATTTATTATTCATTTATATATTTGAAGTGTCTGATTGACTCATATTCAATGGCAATCTGGTAAAGTTAAAATGAAACTACTACATGTATTAATAACTTTTATGTTGATGTGATAAAATACAGACCAAAAACAACTCAGAAAGGAAAGTCCTTATTGTCTTAGACTTCACTGTAACATAGTATCACTGAGGGGAGTAAAAGAAGGTATTTGGAAGCAGAAGCTTTAGAACAGTAAAAGAAGAAACTATATTTACTGGCTGCCTAGGCATGCTATCACCCATAGAAAGCTGGGCTATCCCACATCAACACAGAAATTTTCCTAGGCCATTCTAAGAGAGGCAATTCCTCAACTTATATTACAACCTTGCAGGTGACTCCAGTTCCTTTCAAACTGACAATAAATACTAACCCCTAGGTTCCATAAAAACATACATGTAGCACTGGCAGATCCTTTAGTAAGACCTATATGAGAAACAGCATGAAAAGCATAGAGAGGATGTCTATGAGGGGATATGAGGGTTGCAACTGTAGAAAGTATGAACGACAAAGGAAGGGTAAAAATAAAAATCAAGAAAGAATGTACTAGGCACAAAAAAATTGGTATACATTAAGCACTTCTTATTAAGCACAAGAAATCAAGCTCTCATGTCTGCATACTACAGATTGTAACTCTATGACAGTCTAGGAGAATTGAAGAGCTATCTTAGAATCATAGAAGTTGTTAGGGGCTTGGTGGGGAAATAGGAACAGATAGACAATTAAGCCAGATGAGGATTTTAAAATGGGTTATCCCTTACTTATGATGAAGCTATAATTCAATAAGACTATTATATATTCAATACATTAACTCAAAATTACATTTAATACATAAGCTTAAAATATGTCACAGCTTAGCCTAACATATCTTAATGGTACCCTCTGCTTCACACACATGTACCAAACTGTGATTCTACTGTGGGAACAAATTATATAAAATAGTAAAATTTAGTGTAAAGTATTGAATATTTTGTGTAATTTATTGAACACTGTTCCAAAAGTGAAAAACAACAGTTACACTGTATGCTTTCAAGGTTCAAAATTCTGTTTACTATGGTGCAGTGTAGTAGATACAAGTCATTATAAGTGGGTGGGACTCACAGAGAACACAAGTTAAGAAGTGAAATGTGAACTGTGGAGTCTTCTTAATAGCAATACATATATTAAAAGTATAGAATTAATATATTCAATAATATGTTATAAATTACATATTTTATATAATGTATAGCTGGCTAAAAGGTGTTCCTAAGAAGGGAAAATATGTGAGATGGATGGGGATATATGTACTTCCTATTTAATTTTTCTGCTAAAATAAACCTGCCCAAAATATAACACTATTAATAGTAAAAGAAAAAGCATTGTTTTAAGGCAATAATAGACTATGTTCGCAAAGTTCAAGTTGTCTTTTTCACTTGCCTTTGTCCTGATGAAAATGTTATCTCAAGTGGATGAACTGACAAAGTTCTCCTTAGGCTAAGTTCGTAGATATTCAAATGGTTATGTAGTGAATGAGGGAATGTCTGTCTTTCTTTCTTTCTTTCTTTCTTTCTTTCTTTCTTTCTTTCTTTCTTTCTTTCTTTCTTTCTTCCTTCCTTCCTTCCTTCCTTTCTTTCTTCCT
>JADRCD010215499.1:0-22870 GCA_019843815.1 Montemys delectorum
ATATGCATATATATGTATATATATTCATTTTGTGGTTATATGGCAATTTGAGATTAAAGCAATGAAGCAATAAAGCATGTTTTATTGACAAAGTGGTTTTCATGAATTTTAGTAATTTACTTATAGCAATTTCCCATACCTTAAAATGTTGGCTTTTTTAAGAATTGTGATGGAATATCATATATCTTGACGGAGTTTTATCATTTAAATGTATGTAAATATATCTAGTTCCTAGTGCTTTATAAGAATTAAAGAGCATGTTAAAGAAGTTCCTAAATTCACAGAACGATACACAGAGTAGAATCCACATTCACACATACTCACACATACTCACACACATTCCCTATTTTCTATACTGAATTAGGCCCCAACATGATTGTTTGTTAGTTACATCAGCTACTCTTCCTTGTTCCTTGCTGCCAATTGAGTCCATCCAATGCAAACAGTAGAGAATAAGGTCTTAGCTTTCCCCTGGCTACTTCTAGCTATTCTGCCATGATTGGGTGCATGTGTTTATAAAATGCCTATATTAGCTTCTTTTGTGTCAGTGTGACCAAGACAATTGCCAGAAACAATTTGAGAATGATGCCAGCCTAAAGTCAAGTATTTGTGTCACAACTGTATTGGAGACATTTCAGATTCAAACCAGAGTCTCTCACTTTCTAGTGCTCTCTCTGAATATCAGGTACCTCAACTTTCCTTGTCCCTTCAGGCCAAGAATGCTCAAAACTTTTTGTTTGTTTTTTATGTACCTGGTTTCAGCTCATGATCTATTAACCCCTTACTGTTTTCCCTTAATCCTGTGTAATTACTTCCATATTAGTCTTTTCAATTATCCTTCCTCAGGATTTTATCCTTTTGTATGGTAGAGTATATATGTGCTTCTATGTTATACTTATATATATATATCATTCTCAGTATCCCAGATTGCTACACTGATCCACACTGTCTGGTTCCTATAAGAAAATAACCAAACTCAAATCACAACCTTATTATATCACCCCATATTCTCTAATCAGAAATCTCTTTCCTTTACCTTTGACAGTGTTTCTCCTTTGTGTTGAAATTTTATCTTCCTATTAGGTATCCACTGACTTCATGAATACTTTTAGGATACGTTCACATGCAAATTTTGATTTAGACATTGTTCTCAACAATTTCTGAACAGCTTATTTCCATGGACACTTGTTACAAAAGTGAAATATTTCCCAAAGAGTGTTGCCTCTTCATTGTAGTTTTGTGTTTGCTTTACATAAAATTCATAGTGTACACTAAGCTATTGAAGACATATATTCACATTGAATTCAGATGTATTAGTCGTAGGGAATGCATGCAATCCTTACAGAATTGGAATATTGTGGTCTATAGTTATCACAAGTTGTGTCACAGGAAAATGATCTTTAGCATTTTCATTGTTTTGATATGTTTTTCATATTAAGTTGTCACTTTAATACAAGATAGAATTCCATTGAATTTAAGCGACATAGGATGTGTGGATTGTCAGAAAGGTATTAACTCTTCCAGAAGAATCAGTGCAAAAGGATGGGGACTGAAGGAGCTATACTCATTGGAAAATCAATGCTCAGCTAATTTCTGATGATGACTTCATACTGTGGAGTGTTTATTTTTAACTGAATTTTATCAAGAACAGAATAGAATAGAAATTAATATTGTTTTCTTAATGTAATTCAGTTACCAGGGGAAATCTTCTAGCCAAGGAAGAACTATTTAAGAATATGATATAATAGAACAATGGTTCCATGTATAAAATACTTTACACATATGAAGAAGACTGAATTTGGATGCCATGAACCAGATAAAGCTGAGTGTGGTAGAGCATGACTATAATCCCAGTACTACTACAGAGTCATAAAATGCTGAGACAAGAGACTCCTAGAAGCTCCTGGGTGTACAGCTAGATGGCTGTATATAGAAGTACATACTGTAAAAGCCTGTCTCAAGCTCGGTGGAAATTGAGAACCGACCCCTGAGGGTGTCCTTATGGCACGCAATTCACATACCTAATAGGTGTACACACATAGACATACTCTCACATGAAGATTTTAAAAAGGATACAAAAATAATAGTAGTACATATTCAACAATAATAATCAAGTGTTTACAGAAAGGGAAATAGTATGACAAGTACGTATGTGAAAAAACCCTTGACCTGAGGAGAAAAAGGAGAATGACCAAGTGGTAGTAGAACATCGGTACAGCCCAATGAAATGGGGAAAATGTGAGAAAATGTAAACCTGACAAAAATTTTATTCTAGATACACATGAACACTGATGTGGGTGAATGAATATATAATAATGTTTAAAAAACAATATTGTGCAGAATATTTAAATCTTCACACACTTGTATGGCCCTCTGGTCCACAGAGCAACAACTGTACCATTATACCTTACACACGAGGTTACTACAATATTGTGATTGTGAAAGATGGCCCATGCTCAGCAGTCATTGACAAGAGAATAGTGTAAACCATGGTGGAGCTCCACAGCAGACTGTGGCACTGCTGGACAGAGGATTCTGAAACAGTACTCACCCACACAGGGAAAACTGAGATAGAGTTGAGTTGTAAAGTAAGTTGTGGCTTTTAATGTGTAACATCATTTTATTATCTTCAATTTAGAAGGAAGTAATAACAAATGTATTATGTGTAGAATAAAGTGTGGATTGTGAAAAAGGAATAAGAGAAGACACAAAACCATTTTAACATGTTCTATTTCTTCAAGCACAGTGAATTATATTTTTATTGCTTTATTGTTTAAAACTGGTACATGTGTTATAATTTCATGGATTATTTACACTCCATATAGGGATTCAAAAATATAGGGCACCTTAAACATAAGGTTATTCTCATTTGAAACATAAAATATTAAAATCAATTGAATATGTTTAATTCAATTAATTGTGTCTAGGAAAACAATCAGAAAAATTCATTTTTTGATAATAGGAGTCTACGTGAACTCTTTCCTTTTGTATTTTTCTTTAAAACGTGCAGCTAAAACTCAACAACCACATAGTGCAATAGAAGTGATTGTTTGAGGTATGTAAGTATTACAGAGTATCACTCCAAGCTAAGTTCACCATTTCTATCTCCACATATGTCATCTCTGTGAGGCAAGAACACTCGTTTCTAAGTTTTGCAGTATGTAATACAGTGTAAATGATAGTCATGATCACCAAGAGTCTTCTTCACTCTGAAATTTTGTGTTCTGTGACCAAAATCTCCTCTTTTGCCATTCATTGCCATCTCCCCCCCCCCACTCCCACTTCTGGTTACTGTTTTTCTGTGTGTGACTTCTATTAGTTCAACCTCTATAATACAACAAAGAAGGGAAATGTGATATTTATTTTCTTGTGTCGTCTGACTTCAGTTTGAATAATGTTCCTTAGATTAATCCATATTTCCACAAATAATAATTTCCCTCTGTTTGGATATATGTACACCACATGTAAAAATATCAGATAGATGTTGACAGGCACTGTGGTTGTTTTCATATGCTATGCTGTGAGCATGGGGTCCTTCTGTCTTCTTGACATACTGATATGGTATCTCGTTTTATTTTAAGATTTATTTTACTTTTGTATATATGTTTGTTTGTGTGAAATGTATGCTATATGTGTGTGGGTACCTGTGAAGATCAGCAGAGGGCAACAGTTGTGTGCCTGCTATTATAGGTGTTGCAAACAGAATTTGCATTCTCTAAAAGAACACCAAGCCATTTCCAAGCACTGAGCTATAAGAGTTTTGTTTGTTGTTGTTAAATAAATCTGTCAATTGTTTTGCATAGTGATTGTTAAAATTCACATCCCCAATGCACAAAAAATTTGTGTCTGCATATTTCCATCTCTGATTATAGTCATTGTAACATATTTTTCATTGTATTTTAATTTGCAACTCCTTGTTGATTAGTGTTTTAAATATATTCATAGGCTATTTCTGTGTCTGTCTTAGTCTCAGTCCACTTTCTGTTATTATAACAACATACTACAGTCAGAATGGCAGTCATCAAGAAAACAAATAGCAAGTGCAGGGATGTAGACACAAAGACACCTTCGTATACAACTGGGGGTGATGCATACATGTCCAACCACTATGAAAACGACTATGGTATTTTGTTAGCACCTCCCCCCCCAAAAAAAAAAAACCCAGAACTATGATATGATCTGTCTCTTGAATACTATTCTATGGTCTTATGTGGGATACATTGGGATTTGTAAAAAATAAAAATTTATCATTGTAAGAATGAAGGATGTCATACAACAAAACCAAATTACTTTCTTATTTAATGAATAATATAGGGAGTATTTGTCTTGCCTCTGAAGGGATCTGCCTGTTGGGATGTGCCCTGCCTATGCCTGCCTTTTACCTTCCATCCTTGAGGTAGAAAGAGATCCCAGTTACAACGTTCCTGCCACCCAGCGACTGGGCAGAGGGTGAAAGGTGCCTATGCTCTTTTCATTTTCGATATTTCATCCCTGAGTGAGTGTCTGGATCACTGCCCAATACTCATGCTTTAATTTAGTTTTATTTTCTGCTTTAAACATAATTTGAGACAGCATAAACATTCACCAAGTGACTAGATAAGAAGTCAACATGTTAAGTCAATTAAAATTAATAAATAGCAGAGTTCATTTTAAACACAAAATTTTATAGCTTTGTAAATTATGCTATGAAGAGTCTACAGAGACTCCCTTACAGTTTTCGCTATGGTTGTCAGTGTGTTATGGAATAAATTACTTGTATATTGGTGTTAAGAGATTTGCAAACTCTCGGGATATAGACTAGCAATAAACATTGACATTTATTGAGCTTTTCATTAATTGCTTTAACATTTGTAATAATCTAGTCCTCTTTCAACAGGTGAGCAAACTATGTGTATTTGTACCAAAGCTTAGGTGAATTGAGGCTCCATAATGATGCTGGGCTGACTGGAAAGCTTCTGCGATCAGACTCCCAGTGCATGCCACAGGGCTTGACAGTTCTTTTTTTATTATTACTATTATTTTTATTAGATATTTTCTTTATTTACATGTAAATTTTTCCTTTCCCAGGTTCCCCTCCAAAAAAGAAACAAACAAACAAAAACAACAAGAACAAACCCCTTTTACCTCCCCCCTCCCCATGCCTGCCACCCCACCCTCTCCCACTTATTGGCCCTGGCATTCCCCTACACTGGGGCACAAAACCTTCACAAGGCCGAGGTCCTTTCCTCCTATAGACAGTTCTTTTATGCACAGGTGCCTGGACCTTTTCACAGGCCTGTGCACCGGGACTTCCAGAGTATACATACAAAAGAATATTCATTAAGAAAACTGGTTGGGACATAGAGCACAGTCTGGAAGCTTTTTATAAAACCGAGAGCATCAACATTCTAATATAAAAGTAGAATGTGGGCTGGGTATTGTATTGATGGGCCAGTGTGGACAGCACTTTGTGTGTGTGTCTGTGCACTCAAATTTGAGAGGCTCTGAAGGATGTGGTAGTGACATATGTGTTAGAAACCACTGCGGCATCCATGTCTTTGTCTTCCAGGTGACTTCTAGCCTTCACTGCGTTGTGCTTTTCCACTAATGTCTAGTCTCTGTCTGATTTCCAGCATTCTATGTCTCTTCCATCCAGTCACCTTGTAGCATCACTTTGCTCCTATTCTAATTGCTTTAACTGCAACCTTTATTGAGTTATAATTTAGATAAAATAAAGTCTCCCCCTTTAAAGTGTCCAAGTTGGTGGATCTTGGCAATTGTATCCAATCTTGTAACCATGACTGCAATAAAGAATTCTAAGTATGCTTTTTATGCCCTTCAACCCTTCCTCTTCTCCAGCTGACTTGCCTGTAGCTTTTAAACCTTCACCTTTAGTAGAATTTCATGCTAACACAATCCTATAATGTAGATGTATTTCATATTGCTTCGTGTATCAACTTCATACTCCTGGTTTTTTAGGGGAGAGTACTAGTCTGTAGTAAGACTAGCCAATTGTTTGTAGGCTGGGTTGATTTAATTATTTCCAGTTTCTGACTAACGTGAATAAAGATTAGAATGTAAGACTTTTTCTGGGAAGCTGTGACCAAATTTTATGCATCCCAGACAGGGAATTGATGTCAGAGCAAGGAAGCAATTCAAGTCAAGTGTGGTTAAAAGCTGTGAGCTTATTGGAATTACTTACAGGAACAGTGGGTAAAGGTTTATTTTCAGGATCATGTGTGCTTCAAAAGTGTCTGTATCACCAAAAACAAACAAAAACAAGAACCAAACCAACAAAACCAAAAACTCCAAACCATCTTGGATGATAACTTAGAAAATTTAGTTTTGTATGCACAACTTTCTGGGTGCTCTGCAGGTTACTCATCTAGATAGAGTTCCTCCTCAGCAACTGCCATTGTTTATACAACCCCAAGAGATGTCTTTGACTCCTCTAAGCTTGAGTGGTTTTCTGAGACTTAGGCATTTTGTTTACTTACAGTCTTAACAATCCCCTCTCCAGAAAGGAATGTTCGAGTTTGAGGACATATCTACAATCGGCTTCTATTAATGTGGCTGTGTGCTTTATATTGGCGTCTGTCTATACTTACCTTGGTTAAACCTTTAGAAACCACATTGTTGAGCCACTTCATGAGAGGTCCTGGACTGTTTTTTGACAGCCTATATTACTCTCAGAATGAAAGAGCTCCCGGCACTCCTCGGCAGCACTCAGGGTTGACAGATAAAAGTTTCAGTCATTCTAGAGGGTGGGTAGAGGCAGCTTATTGTGAATTAAACTCTTGTCTATTTAATAGTTATTAATTTTGAATGTGTCCTTGTGTGCTTAGTTTCCATTTCTATGTCCTTTAAAGTGGTGGATGACATTTTGTGACTATTGTCTTTGTTAATTCACTATGTACTTTGGGAAACCAGCACTCGGCTAGATGTATTTTCTCTGGTTTGTCAACTTGATATCTATTTTGATAGTTGTTCCTTCAAAGATGTCAAAGCTTTAAATAGGTCAGACAAATGTTTCCAATTTGTTTCCTGGGAGTTGGGGAGCTTTAACTTTTCATTTGCTTTGTGACCCTTTAATAACTGCATGGCAAGAGGGAAGAGTGGGTGTCCTTTTGCACCTGTGGCTACATAGCATCAGTTGCTGCAAAAGACTATCTACTAATTACTTCTTAAGGTTCCCTAAAAGTTCATCTAATCAAATTAGAACTTCTTTCAAATTATTTTCATATGTTGTAAAATGTATATTGTATATTCTTACTGTCAACAGACTATACCTTAATCACATCTCATCCATTAAATGTTGAAACTAAGGCCTTGAAATTCTCACATTTCTTAGTTTTTGTTTGTTTGCTTAAATTATCTTGTCTATGCAAAACTATCCATAATGCATGACTGTACATGTGTAAGGAATATGATTGTTATGATTATAAAACAGCTTTTATCGAATCCTTAAAATAGTAACTAATAACAATTAAAGTTATCAAAATATGCAAAGTAAATTAAGAATAGACTCAGTATTTACTAATATGATAATAGATTCTTTAAAAATAACTAATTAATAAATTAATAAAAATTTAACATTTCATTTCTAAGATCATCAAAGAAATAACAAGTTCAAAGTAATCTAAGGTGTATAAAGTGCACAGTGAAAACTATAAAAATATAATTAGGATATTCAATAAGATCAAAATAAATGAATAAAGACACTGTATTGAATTTTGAGTACCAAACCCAATTTAAAATTTATTTGCTAATTAATCCTAAATAATGTTGATAACATTGTTTTATTTGTGCTTGTTTTACAATCATACTTTTATTTCTGCTAGTAGTTGAGTCTCATATGAGTGTGAACTTTCTCCTCAGATTGTTGTTGTTGTTGTTGTTTTGTTTTTCAGGGCAGGGTTTCTCTGTGTAGCCATGGTTGTCTGGGAACTTGCTGTGTAGACCATGCTGACCTCAAACTCAGAGATCAGGCTACCTCTGCCTCCCAAGAGTGGGGATTAAAGGCAGGTACTACCATTCCCAGTTCTCTGATTTTTGACAGAGTTCATGTAGAACTGGTGCTGTGTTTTCAATGTTAGGTGAAATTTACTGATGAAGACATGTGTGAATATAGTTTTTAGGCATAATTGCTAATTACAGTTTCAACAGGTAATTCAAAATCCCCATTGCTACTTTTTTAGTTTATCATTCTGTGATTTACAAGACAAAATTCCTTAAAATCTAAACTGTCAAATTCTTGGGCAAAACAATATGTATGTATGTATGTATGTATGTATGTATGTATGTATGTATTGTATTGTGTTGTATCTGTGAGATCTGAAATTGAATATCATCTTACGTCTCTGAATTGGTAATTTATTTTATTTTCTTGAGTAGGCTAGCTGTGGATCTCTTAGTTTCAGAACCAGCACTGCCCCATGCCATGAAAGGATTAGTAGGTCAGTGGAGACTGCTGTGTTGAAAAAGACCTATTTCTATTTCTGTGGAAATTATAGTTCCATGAACAGTTTAATAAGAAAGAAAGTGGAGATGCCAGCACAGGTTCATTTAAATGTAACATTTACATCTTGTTAAATGCAGGGAGTGAAGTAAACAAGGATTTTGATAAAGATGAGGGGAGTAGAGAAAAGAGCTTGTGTCCTTTGCACAGAAGTCCATTAGAGGCTGTAATAAGTTACCTGAAATCTGAGGACATCAATGAGCCAGTCAGTGGAGAGTTAATTAAGGTTGTTCTAAACAGAGAGAGCATCTTGTGGGAGGTTGTACAGTTAGGATGGTTTTAGAGAAGTCAAGTAAAATGTGGGCAGGGTCGAACGTGGAACGAATCAAGATAGAAGAACTGGGCATTAATGAGCTGTGGGATGCACAACAGATATTTATGAAACAAGGTATTGAGTTTTATGCTTCTGTCACAAGCCATATCTTTAAATATTAAGATACTAAATTCATTTATTGTTTCTACTCACCTGTGCACTATAGTGCAAAACATCCATAAGAAACTACCCAGTGTGGCTGTGTGCCCCAAGATAGAGTTGGCTTGGCTTCAGCTGTTATGTTATACTTCCTAAACTCAATCAAGAATCAAGAATCCCAACTCAGAGTCAAGCTCTGTTTGTAATATGGTCTTAGGTTAAAAAACATGCAGAGTATTTAGCTCAGATAGAATTTTGAAGTGTGAGAACTTATTACAAAATAAATTTTTCTTTTTTTTCTTTTTTCTTCCTTTATATTTACATTTCAAATATTATCCCCCTTTCCACTTTCCCCTCCATAAACCTCCTCCTCCTCTCACTCCCCCTCCCTCTATGAGATTGCTCTGTCACCTGCCCACCTGATCCTGCCTCAGTGCCCTAGCATGCCCCTACCCTGGGTCATTGAGCCTGCACAGGACCCAGGAGTTCCCCTCCCAGTGATACCCCATAAGGCAATGCTCTGCAACATATTCAGCTGGAGCCATGGGTCCCTCATGTCTACTCTTTGGTTGGTTGGTGGTTTAGTCCTTAGGAGCCCTGGGGTTTCTGGTTGGTTGATATTGTTGTTCTTCCTATAGGGTTACAAAACCTTTTGGCTCCTGCAGTCCTTGACCTAACTTCTCCATTTGGTTCCCTGTGTTGAGTCAGATGTTTGGCTGTATACATCCACATCTGTATTGGTCAGATTCTGGCAGAGCCTCTCAGGGGACAGCTATAAAAGGCTCCTGTCAGTAAATGCTTCATGGCATCAGCAATATTGTCTGGGTTTGGTGTCAGCAGATGGGATGGATTCCTAGGTGGGGCAGTCTCTGGATGGCTTTTCCCACAGTCTCTGCTCCACTCTTTTTCCCTACATTTTCTTTTGATAGGAGGAATTCTGGATTAATATTTTTGAGATGGGTGGATGGTGCCATCCCTCAACCGAAGGCCATGCCTATCCACTGGATATGGTCTCTACAGGTTCTGTTTCCTCCTTGTTGGGTATTGCAGCTAATGTCCTCTGTTGGGTCCTTGGGAACCTCTTGGGTCCCTAATATCTGGGACTTTCTAGTGGCTACCCCCAGTTTCCCTTCCCCACCTGCTACACATCTATTTTCAAATTCTTAACCCTCTGTACTTCTCCATCTCCTCACATATGAACTGGCCCCCCTTTCACCTTCCCCCTCCTCTCTTCCTTGCATGTCCTTTCTCGCTCTACTTCCTGGAGAATATTTTCTTCCACCTTCTGAGTAGGACTGTAGCATCCACACTTTGATGTGATATTCTTTCTTCTTGGGCTTTATATGGTCTGTTAGTTGTATCATGGGAATTCCAAGCTTATTTTTGGCCAATATCGACTTATCAGTGAGTACATACCATTTGTGCTTTTGTGACTGGTATACCTCACACAGGATGATATTTTCAAGTTCCATCAATTTGTCCATGAATTTCATAGTCATTTTTTAAATAACTGAATAGTATTCCAATGTGTAAATGCACCATATTTTCTATATCCATTACTCTGTTGAGGGACATCTGGGTTCTTTCCAGCTTCTCGATATTATAAATAAGGCTGCTATGAACATAGTAGAGCATGTGTTCTTGTTTTATATTGGAACATCTTTTGAGTATATGCCTAGGAGTGGTATGTGGTATAGCTGGATCCTCAGGTAGAAGTAATTCCAATTTTCTGAGGAACTGCCAGACTGATTTCCAGAGTGGTTGTACCAGCTTACAATCCCTCTAGCAATGGAGGAGTGGTCCTCTTTCTCCACATTCTTGCCAGCATTTGCTGCCACCTGAGTTTTTGACCTTAGCAATTATGATAGCTATAAGTTGGAATCTCAGGGTTGTATTGATTTGTATTTACCTGATGACTAAGGAAGTTGAACATTTCTTTAAGTACTCTTAGTCATTTGATATTCCTCAGTTGAGAATTCTCTGTTTAGCTCTGTACCCCAATTTTAATAGGGTTGTTTTATTTTCTAGTCTAACTTCTTGCGTTCTTGTATATTTTGGATGTTAGCCCTCTATTAGATACAGGGTTGGTAAAGATCTTTTCCAAATCTGTAGATTGGCATTTTGTCCTATTGACAGTGTCCTTTGCCTTAAAGAAGCTTTTCAATTTTCTAAGGTCCCATATTTTGATTCTTCATCTAGAGCCTAAGCCAGTGGTATTCTGTTCAGGAACTTTTCCCTTGTGCTCATGTGCTCAAGGCTTTTCCCCACTTTCATTTCTATTAGTTTCAGTGTATCTGGTTTTATGTGGTAGTCCTTGAACCACTTAGTCTTGAGCTTTGTACAAGAAGATAAGATGGACCAATTTGCATTCTTCTACATGGTGACTGCTAGGGGAACTAGCATTATTTGTTGAAAATGCTATCTTTTTTCCATTGGATAGTTTTGGATAGGTTTGTCAAAGATCAAGTGACCATATGTATGTGGGTTCATTTCTGGGTTTTCAATTCTATTCCATTGACCTACTTGTCTGTCTCTGTATCAATACTATGCAGTTTTTATCACTATTGCTTGATAGTATAGCTTGAGGTAGGGAATGGTGATTCCCACAGAAGTTCTTTTATTGTTGAGAATGATCTTTGATATCCTGGGTTTTTTTTTTTTTTTTTTGTTATTCCAGATAAATTTAAGAATTACTCTTTCTATCTCTCTGAAGAATTGAGTTGGAATTTTGATGGGGATTTCGTTGAATCTGTAGATTGCTTTTGGTAAGAGGCCATTTTTTACTATGTTAATCCTGCTAATCCATGAGCATGGGAGATCTTTCCATTTTCTGAGGTCTTCTTCAATGTATATCTTAAGAGAATTGAAGTCATACAGAACTTTTACTTGCAGGTAGGTATCCAACATAATATACTTTCAACCAAAAGTTATCAAAAAGGGGAAGGACACTATGCACTCATCAAAGGAAAAATCCACAAGAGGGACTCTCAGTTCTGAACATCTATGCCCCAAACTCAAAAGCACCCACATTTGAAAAAGAAACATTACCAAAGCTCAAAGCACATGTTGAACCTCACACAAGAATAGTAGGAGACTTTGACACACCACTCTTACCAATGGACAGATCATGGAAACAGAAAGTGAAGAGAGACACAATGAAACTAACAGACGTTATGAACCAAATGAACTTAACATATCTACAGAACATTTCACCCCAAAACCAAGGAATATACCTTCTTCTCAGCACCTCACAGTACCTTCTCCAAAATTTACCATATAATCAGACACAAATCAGATAAAAACTGCATAGTATTGATACAGAGACAGACAAGTAGGTCAATGGAATACACAAAACAGGCCTCAACCAACTCAGGAAAACTGAAATAATCCCATGCATCCTATCAGATCACCACGGACTAAGGCTGTTCTTCAACAACAACAAAAACAACAGAAAGCCCACATACACATCTGAACAATACTCAATGATAACATGGCCAGGGAAGAAATAAAGAAACAAATTAATGACTTTTTTAGAATTTAAAAAAATGAAGGCACAACATACCCAAATTTATGGGACACAATGAAAGCAGTGCTAAGAGGAAAACTCATAGCTCTGAGTGCCTCCATAAAGAAACTGGAGAGATACACTAGCAGCTTAGCAGCACATCTGAAAGTTCTAGAACAAAAAGAAGCAAATACACCCAAGAGCAAGAGGAGTAAACAGCAGGAAATAATCAAACTCAGGGCTGAAATCAACCAAGCAGAAACAGAGACAACTATACAAAAAAGAATGACAAAACCAGGAGCTGGTTCTTTGAGAAAATCAACAAGATAGATAACCCCTTTGCCCTACTAACCAGAGGGCATGGAGACAGTATTCAATGAACAAAATCAGAAATGAAAAGGGAGGCATAACAATAGAAACTGAAGAATTAAAAAAAAGTTATCAGATCCTACTACAAAAGCCTATACTCAACAAAACTGGAAAATCTATATGAAATGGATGATATTCTAGACAGATACCAGGTACCAAAGTTAAATCAGGATCAGATAAACCATCTAAACTGTCCCATAACACATAAGGAATTAGAAACAGTCACTAAAAGTCTCCCAACCAAAAAAAATAAAAGCCCAGGACAAGATGCTTTTAGTGCCGAATTCTTTCAGACCTTCAAAGAAGACCTAATACCAATACTCTTCAAATTATACCACAAAACAGAAACAGAAGGAACATTACCAAATTCATTCTATGAAGTCACAGTTACACTGATACCTAAACCACACAAAGGCCCAACAAAGAAAGAGAACTTCAGACCAATTTCCCTCATGAATATTGATGCAAAAATACTCAATAAAATTCTTGCAAACTGAATCCAAGAACACATCAAAACAGTCACTCATCATGATTAATTAGGCTTCACCCCAGGGATGCAGAAGCAGTTCAATATATAGAAATCCATCAATGTATTCCACTATAAAAGCAAAATCAAAGAAAAAACCCACATGCTCATCTCATTAAATGGTGAAAAAGCCTTTGACAAAATGCAACACCTCTTGATGCTAAAAGTATTGGAGAGAACAGGAATTCAAGGCCCCTACCTAAACATCATAAAAGCATTATACAGCAAGCCAATAGCCAACATCAAACTAAATGAAGAAAAACTTGGAACAGGTCCACTAATATCAGGAATATGACAAGGCTGCCCACTCTCCCTCTATCTTTTCAATATAGTACTTGAAGTTCTAGCTAGAGCAATTAGGCAACAAAAGGAGATCAAAAGGGATACAAATTGGAAAGGAAGAAGTCATGATATCACTATATATTTGTGGGTGATATGATCGTATACCTAAGTGACCCAAAAAAATCCACTAGAGAACTCCTACAACTGATAAACAACTTTAACAAAGTTGCTGAGTACAAAATTAAACAAATCAGTATCTTTCCCCTATTCAAAGGATAAACAGTCTGAGAAAGAAATTATGGAAATGACACCCTTTATAATAGTCTCAAATAATAAGAAATATCTTGGTGTCACACTAACCTAGCAAATAAAAATACAATTTTAAAAAGTATCACTCTACTAGGAAGGATGCCTGTGATATAAGGCAATGCTGGAATGGCATGGAGTCTGGGTATTAGGCAGGGGAGCATCTCTGTGGAGTATACATCATACAGAGAGGAAGTATGATGACCCAATTGGAGACTGATGAGGTAAAGATCTAAGAAACAAACACACTAAAGTATTTTCAATTAACCAAAAGCAGATGCTTAGATTATGTAACAAGTCTGCACAAATGTCTAGATGTTAAATGATATTGAGGAGAACAAAAGTGAAAGTGGGTTTCATGTTGAAATCCCTCAATACTTTATTGCTTTTTTTTTTTGTTGCTGTTAATGTTTTCTTTGTTGTTGTTGTTTGTTTGCTTTTTTATTTGTGTTTTTCCAAATAAACCTGAACTCCAAGTGCTATTGAGGACCTGTATAGCCTCCACCCACAAACCCGGGCTAAATTTATTTGTTCTCATTTCCCTGGGAATGAAACTCATCTTCCAGATTGATTTCCATCTGGAAATTTGGCTTCTGTTATTTGCAGGATCAACTGCTCCCTCGCCACATTTTCTTTTTAAATCCAGGAAGCATTTTCTAGATGTTTCCTAAGGCTGTTTTATCTTTTGACTGTGACTCATAGATTGGGCAATTTTTTTGCAAGGTCTTACTTGTGTGTCTGTTGTATCTGTGCTTCTTCTGTCTCACTAGGATTTTAAACTTTATCAGGATAATCATAGCTCCTTGCAAAAATACTTGTTTTAATGTAGAGAATTCTCTAGAGCTGAGTAAACACATTGATTAATTGATACAAATATCAATAACATTGAAATTTCTACATGAGCACAAGCTAATGCAAAAAACCACTTCATATACTTGATGAGTGTTTTTGTTAGAATAAATCACTCTTCATTTTGTTATTTAGTATGCATGCATAGAATATTTTACCTTAAAAACATTATTATAGTATTCTGAATATTTATAAAAATTTATATGTCTATTTTTCATTCCTAAAACTAAGATGTTTTCTGTCTTAAGGTAGAAAGAAGGGTCCTAGTAGTCAGTTATGCAACTGTCCTGGAACAGGGCACTAAGCAGAGTTGTGAATGTCAGAAAGTAGGCACAGCAGAATCTCAGTGAGTTTAAAGTTTAAATAGCTATGCATTCCTACCTTTGTCTATTTGGGCAGCTGTAACTAAGTGCCATCAAATAAGTGGTTTATAAACCACAGAGATTTATTTCCAGCAGTCAATGTAGAGAAGATGAAATGAAGGCACTGGAGTACTGGTGAGGAGTTGTTTTCTGGTCTTTAGCCAATACACCTCTGCAGTTTCAGATTGTGGAGGGAGGGGCAGGGCAGCTTCTGAGGGACTTTTTTTTTTTAATAGCCCTAATTACCTTCTGGAAGCTTCCTCTTCTGAAATCCTCACTTTTGGAAAGTATTTTCAGTTTGTAAAAATTTGAAGAAAGTAAACATTCAAACAACAGCAAAACCCCAATAGAAGTTCATGAGATTCTAAGTTTCTTGGTACCTTTAGGATGGAATGCATAATGAACAATAGGTTTTTTTTGGGGGGGGTGTAAAAAATGATACAATTAAATGAGGCAGTTTGCTTTAATCACAAAACTAAGAGAATGTAGGAAAAGTCTGTTAATTAAGGTTGAAGTCAACCACTGACCAAATAGAGTTCTGAGCTTGGTCATAATGGAGTACTTACTCCCTTCACTGACCCTTCACTGGACTTTTGTCTAGGAAGCTCAAAAACCTCTTGAGCTTGTACCTGGTATTCTGAAATGCTTCCCCATGCTAATGAATCATTTAACTCCTGTAAGCCTTCGACTAATGATCTTTGTCCATCCTGGATATTCTGAGCCCTATGCCCCAAATTATATAAACCTTGAATCATTCCAACTAAAGTTGATATGCTTTCCTGTCCCTGGTCCTGGTATCATGTTTTACTATATGTACTCACAGGTCTGTTGAAACCCACATCCATTGACTCTGCATCATTAGCCCTCATGGTCATTAATTCCCAGGGGCTGAGAGAGTCAAAAGAGAATTACTCCCAGAAACACTATCTAAAAATGCAAGTAAGGTAGATGACACTTATTGGGTGCTGCTGACTCTATCCTACTTTAAACTAGGAAGAGGTTGTCTTTTATCATTTTAATAAAAATATGACTTTAAAATAAGTCATGGTCACTTTATTAGTACAGCTAGCCATTTGGTGATTATTTTCTATTTTCAGTCCTTATGCCAACAAGAGCTCTTTTGTCTGGGAAATAAGGATCAGAGAACAATCACCTCTGAGGCTGTCAGTGTAGTAACTGGAGTGGAGTCACCAACTCCGGCATCCTCCATGAGCCCAGAGCGTTAGAGACTGGGTATGCTAGTGAACACAAAAGAAAGCATCTAATATGGGCTGTATGCCATGGCATTAAGAACTCTGAAGAGTAATAGGTGTGAAGGTTCACAACTTTGTAGAGATAATTTCTTGTACTAAGATGCAAGCATCACCTGTCAGTAAATGGATAGTTGTCCAATGAACTGAGGCAAGATTAGGAGTTAGGCTATCTGCCAGAGGGAAGAACTGTGGAAAAATAGCTGTGTGGGATCCGCCCCATAGAAGAGGATTGACATATGAAACTGAGGACCAGGTAGCCAGTAATGTGGCACGTCTTAGAATAAAATAAACATGTTCTTTAGACATGATCTAATCGGGGAATAAAGCCACAGCTATTAGCGTAAGCATTTATTCATATATTAGAAATCCCAGTGTCATCATTTCAGAGACTATAGTGGACATATGGAGAAACATGAGGTTACAGGTAGATTCTACTACACAGCTTTGTTCCAGCTTACGTGACTTCATGACTCACAGTGTACCTTTAGACTAACGCTGGTTCTCCTTCTAATACATTCACTAATCGTTCTTTGTAGTGAGGTCATGTTTCCCATTCAGCATTGCTTCTTTACTACAGGACCTCTGGTCATGAGTGGCAGTGCGGGATCAAACTCATGTAATAGAGTTCACTGTTCCTTTCTGATCATATCCCTTTAATTTTCTGTGCTGAGGATGATACCCAAATATTCTCAGGAATTCTTTTCACGTGCTCGCACTGCAACATACATGGACACGTATCCTGCACCCTACCATGACAACGCAGATGATAGCGGGGTTATGTGTAGTAGATTTGCTGCTGGTTTTGACTATTGCTCCTAGGAGAAATGAGGGTGGTGTCTTGGGGAGCCTCTAACTATAAATTCTCCATCAACCCTTATTCTATGCCAATTTCTATGTAGACATTTTATCTAACTGATATTATTGGATTCATGAACATCACACTCACAGTCAAGGGTGCTGTCAGGCACTTGTGCCTGACTAAAGTTTTTCTGTAGTTTACACATAATTTCCTTTCCATATATCTCCAGCTTCTTGGTCTCAGAAACATTGGATCACAGTTAAGCTTTTATATCGAAAATCATTGTATACAATAAAATTTCCAACAAGCACGAAGATGCGCTAGACTATGAAAAGGACACCTGGTTATAGTATGAGAACTGAGAAGGAAGGCAGAACTTTGGTGTCTCAACATTAGTTGACATCCCATGCATTGAGCCACCCAAGTTGCTTGCCAGTCTTCAGGTGTGTACTCATCAAGTGACATTTACTTGGCATTACAAATATACTTTAATAAGCTGGAGGATTGTTATAGACTATAGAAGTAATGAGTTTGAAATATATAGAAGCATACGAGACTTAATTTGTCTTACAACATTCTGAACTATTCATTGTAGAAACAGATCAATCAAAGTAACATTACTATCTTACCCAGGTTTTAAGTCCTGTCACCATTTTTTTTTCAGGTAAATAGATTTATACTTATGAATGAATCTTGTCCTATCCTGGACCTCAAAGCTTCCTGTAACTTATCTCTGTGCAACTTTCTTATTGTGTTGGCTTCATTGAATCTATTTTAAAATGGAAAGGAAGTTTCCACCCTAACCTTGACCTTATTCCCATTGTCTGCAATGAATGTAGTCAGCTGAAGACACAGGCTCCCTAATAATAATGAAACATCTGCATCATTGAGACAATCAGCCTGTTGAGTCTTCTTTTGAGTGATATGGATGTTTAGATGCTTGACAGAAGTGTAGAGTCATAACCACTTTAAACTTCTTGCTCGTCTTTCTATTCTCTCTCACAGAGTAGCCAAGGCTGCTTCTGTATCCAGATCTCAAGGTATAGGATGAAAGGTAGCTTTGTGAAGCTGAGATCTTGCCCTGTAGAGTTGTTCTTACTCTACTGACTTACTTACTTACATTGTTACACTAATTTCCAGCTGGAGCTCTGTAAATTTTTCAGGTGTTTCCTTACTGGGTAAGTTCATGTACAGTTATGATCATGTGAGCATTACCTGTGTCAAATTCTGTAATGACTTCTAAACTTCTTCCTTTCTCTTTCATCCCATATCTTGGATCTTGCATGATTTCCTACATAGAGTCCAATCAGTCTGAGGGGGATGAGATGTCAGACATCTTTTTGGCAGCTTGCTCCTTAGAGCAATATGGTCTTTTTACTACTTCTCAGGCAGTGAAATCCATCTCTTGCCTTTAAATCTTTCCAGTATATATTAGATACTATGGTTTGTTTCTTTGAACTTCAAGAAAACATATACATTTTTATTTATTTAAGCCACAATTGAACTTGCTAATTACTTTCCCATTGGCCACAGTTGATATTTGTAAGTAACTTGAATTGAGATGAAAGTAACTATTCTAATTGCTTACAAGTAGTAGGGAGAAGGGAGAAAATCCTTCAGTGATGCTCTTCAGAGCATCGTTCCTTTGCTCACTATGCATGGTCTTTGGCTTATAGGGCAGAACCACCAACATGATAACTTTGTGTGCCCCACATGTATATTTATAATCTTGCTGTGAAATGTAGCATTTCTAATATGAAATTTCTGATCTTGAATATGAGTTTTTACCAACAGTTTTTCTTTAATATGCTTTCTAAGACAAGGCATGCCTATTACTGATTAAATCTTCTTTAAATTTTACTTTTTTTTTTTTTTCTTCTTACAATAGTGATTTGGTTGAATAATGTACAGTTTCTGGATTTAGGCATCCAGGATTAAAATGAGACTCTAAACTAAAAGCTAAGTTTTACCTTCTACTCTAGCTGTGAACACTCTTTGCTCTTTCTAAAAAATGTTCCAGATACAAGCAATATTTATTCTTAGCAAGTCGAAAACTCCTTCTCTCAGACGTCTTCATCCCAAGTCCTGTATGCCTTTGTTTGACTGTCATCTGAGGCCCATTTGGTCAGTCAGTTTAAGCTTGTAAGCTAGTCTATCATCTCTGCTTCCTGTATCTCTCTCTCTCTCTCTCTCTCTCTCTCTCTCTCTCTGGTCTTTTTCAAAATAACAACTCCATCATACAGTATGTAAATGATTTAATTGAGCCTCATGTTTAACATCTTCTTTCTAAATGCCTTGTGACTCTTAGAGGATACGTGTATCTTGCTATTGTGTTATGAGTGACTAGACACATTCCTGGCATATATGTGAGAAAGACTTACATTAGACATTTTAATTGCCTAATTATCTCTTTGTAATGACATCATTCAAATAAAAACTCAGACACCCCTTTCCTCACAAAGCAATTATAAATCCATACCCACGAAATTTGGCCAATGAAACCACTCTTTCTGATCTTTATCTCGGGGCAAGTCTAGATATTTTTTAATGTTTGAAGAAAAAAGGGACACTTAACAGCCGATGTTTGAGTAATATACTTCATACTATTGTGTAGAAACATAATAATAGGTTGAAAAACGTTTTGCAATTATTCTATATCCTATGGTTTTGGGTGTGTGAAATCTTTATTTTAAGATTTTAAAACAGTAACAACTAGCAATTTTTTATTTTTGCTTTACTGACTCCTGCAATTTCAATATCATAAAATACCTGTATTCTATATCCTAATAATGATAAAATGAAGCCAAGTAGCATGGATCTAGAGTAGATCCTTATACACATATCAATTGTCCCATAAGCACTACATGGGTGTATGGGTGTGTACTTTTGAGTATCTCATTTTTTAGTCTTCAGGTCTCCAATCTCCATCCTTTTATTGCTGGGATTACAGGCATACACCTGGCTAAATATAAGTTATCTTACTTGTTGACTCTTTTAGCAAAGATTTTTGTCCCCATTAATTCTGCTTGTTTGAAGTTATTCTCTTATGAATTCATGTAAGTTAATCTTCCAATCACAAAACACAAGTATCTGAGTGATTGCTTTACCAAATGTAATTGAAAGCTCAACACTGAGATCTCATCACATACTTTCTCCAAGAGCTAGTTCACAGGACAGATGTGCTATCTAGTAGTTCTCTCTGGCAATAATGAAATCCCATATGCCACATGAAGGAGTGAGAAGAAATCTAAAACTAAGACCATACCACTTTTAATTTGAACAATATGATATATTATCTCCTTTGGTACTTGAGCAAGTTTGCTCTTTGTAATTCATACCACCCTCAAGACTAAGTCTTGAAAATTCAAAACATTCAGTGGTGACCTTTAGTATTTTAAAATAAAACTGAAGTTCTTTTTCTAATGGGCAGTGATAAAAATAAAATAATCTGATACATTTGGACAAGAAACACACAAAAAAATGTCTCAGACAAGCCAAGACAGTGCACATGTTGAAATACACTAGTTACGAATTACTGCATGTAATAGCCAAATACTTGTTGCAATATTTTAAAAGATTACACCTTAAACTATTAAACTATTAAAAAAAAGAAGTTCTAAGTCACTAAAGCTATGTTTCACGGTAATAAATAAGGTTTTAAGTAACTGCTTTGACAATGTTTCTGTGAGTTAACATGCAGCAGGAAGCCTGTGTTATAATATATGTATTGTTATTACTAACACCATGTTAGTTCCACATGTTATATCCTTTCTGATGTTTTTATTTATGATTGACTCCTTATTGAGGAACACATAGCTGCTCTCCCATCCTGGGTATTGAGTAACACCAACATGTCAAAGAACATTTGCACTGCAGATGCTAAATAGGCATGGACAATTCCCTTTGAGGCTGTTCAGTGGGGAAAAGAAACTGAACTCAACTTCACTGAAGCAAAATGTAGAAAGGTTTATAAGCATGAAGATCCGTTAGTGCAACAGTATCGGGGAGGCCGTTAGGGTGTTGTGTGTTTAGGCCTTCTGTGTGTGTTCACTGGTGCTTGGATATGGGGCTTTATCTTCCTTGATGAACACAATTCAAAGGGATCTTCTCAGGTGTCTGTATGAAAAAGACATTACTGTAAAACTGGAAGGAGACTGAGAAGTAAAGCCCAAAAGTTCAGAGGCCAGAGTGCAGGAGGAAGCCTACCCAGCTTAGCCTGGCAGATAGGAATCTTGTCAGATGATTTCACAGTCAGCATCTTAAGAGTTAAGATTCGGATTCAAGGCAAGCCTATGAAGGTATTCTGTGGGTCTCTTTTCCCTTAATTGCATCTGGACAATTCACACATTCGTGCAAGCATACTGACTACTCTTGCTGGACACTTCCCTCTCACCCCTGTCCTCCTCCTCGTTTCCTCACAAATCTTTCTCATATTTTTGTAATTGTTTGTTTCCCTTTGAGGTTACCCAGGCAGGGTCTTTTACGTGACCATGGTTTAGGAGCGATCTGTTACGGACCTAGTGTGCTGTGCAGTGGGTATGTAACTAAAGAGAGTTGCTGGCGATCTCCCAGAATGGATCAAAAGCCAATAGTTCAGTGGGAAAGAGGAGCGCTCTGGGAACCTTTCCTCCTTCCTTAACATTTTGTTGATAGGGCTGGTTTTGTGTGGCACCAATGAAGGTGACTACACTTGTTAGGATTTAATGATTGCAAGGGTTGACATTTCACTGCATTTTACCATATTGTCTAACACTGACCTATCTTCTAGTCCTATTTCTCGATCATTCTTGAGTCTTAGATTGGCGATGTAAATGACTTTGAGGGATAGACAGATAACTATTACTTATTCTGTTAATCCAGGGCCATCATGAGTCTCTGAATTGCTTAGTGATACTGATGGAGGAAGTTCAGTATACTTTTGATTTGTATTTCATAGGGTATAAATTTTTTCATTTCCTATGAAACAAGGGATATCATAAACATATAAACATAGGATAATATTTTTTTATTTACCTAGTGGCCATTTCATCTTTTGAAATAGATTTGTTCATTGCTTTTGCCCAGTTATGAATTGGATTTTTCATTTTTATGTTTTTTTATAGCTTTACATTCTTTGCCTTTTTCAGATATTAATCTCCACTCCTCAGTATAGTTGACAAAGATTTTCTCTTATTCTTTAAACTCCTCACCCTCTTTATTGTTTCTCTTCTGGTGAAGATGATTTTTTGATTTCTTTAAACACTTGTGATTAATTCCTAAGCTATTCAATTCCTTCAGAGAAAGCCTTTGGCTCTGTCTACATTGTTAAAGCTTTTTCCTAGAAATTGTCAAGTAGTTTTTGAGTTTTGTGTCTGACGTTAAGTCCTTTGATCTGTTTTGTATTGATTTTTGTACACAGTGAAATATATGGATCTACTTTCATTTTTCAACTTGTGGACTTTCAATTTTCCCTGGATTAATTTCACTTTTTTAAAAAATATTTTTCTTATATATATATATATGTGTGATATGTATGTGCATATAAATGAATGCTTATATCTGTGTAGGTAGACATGTGTATATATATATATGTGTGTGTGATATGTATGTGCATATAAATGAATGTTTATATCTGTGTAGGTAGACCTGTGTATATATATATATGTGGATGTGATATGTATGTACATATAAATGAATGTTTATATCTGTGTAGGTAGACCTGTGTATATAT
>JADRCD010215500.1:0-10344 GCA_019843815.1 Montemys delectorum
TATTGAAATGCATGTCTCTGCGAGAAAAGAGGAGAGTCTTCTTGTTAGAATACAGCCAAGACTCTGGCTTCCTATTCGTTAGAGGCAGTTAGAGTTATAAATGAGTCAGCCTTCCGGGTGTGTTTGTCATTTGAGTTGCCTTGGGAACAAAGACGAAGCAGCACAGGTGTAGACACAGGCATGAGCCAGCCCCATGTCTGCAGAAAGAAAGATTGAGCATTAGGTCTTGGAGAAGGGTAAGAGAGCAGAGCATCAACAGAAAATGTAGAGTTACAATAAGATCGGATGATATTAATCACCAAGTTATGGCTCTGAAATGTTCATTTGACCTCATGTGTCCCTGAACATCCTAGATCTACTTCCCTGTGTTACAGTGAACCTGATGACCTGGCTCCAGGTAAGAAGTGTCTGCATTATTTCCGCCACATCAGTATCAACCCTCTCTATAATATGTCTGGGAGCCGGCAAGGTCTATAATCAAATGCAGTTGTTGCTACTGTATCATAAAAGGTTCTGGGAAGCTTAGCTTAACCTTTAATTCATTCAAAGCGAACCTGCTTCTACCTAGGTTATTCTTCAGAGGGTTGGGACCTCTATAGACCCAGGTTCAGTCTTAGACTTTCTCCAGAGTCCGTGCTTTGGATCCAGCATGAATTTGGGTCAGCTGAAGAGTTCTCCATGGGTTTAACAACTATTCACGATGCCATGGAGCAGCTGAGGGGATGGCTCAGTGGATAAAGCATGCAAGCATGCAGTCGTGCAAGCATGAAGACCCATGCTCAGATCCTCAGCACCTGCAGAGAGAGTCATGCATGGTAGCACATAGCAGCTGAAGCACCAGAAGCAAGCAGACCCCCGGGGGTTTGCTGCCCAGCCTGCCCAACTGAGCCTCTGCCTTAAAAAGTTAGAGTCGAGCCTGATGGAGGAACGGAGGAAGACACTTAATATTGCTATGGATAGAGTACAGATACACCCTGCCATACAGGGATTGAAGGGACTTCAGTGGTTAGAACACTTGCCTTACAGGTACATGACCTTGTGTCCGATACCCACTATGAAAAAGAAAGAAAGAAAAAAGCCACAAAAGCAGGGAATTCTTCTTGATGTGCCTTGGTTTTTATCTACAGCAATGACATAGATACACCTACACTTATAGTAATGGAATTATACACTTACGTAATGGAGGGTTTGGGAAGTGTGAAGTAGGCATTTCAGGGCCAAAGAGTGTCTTTCTAGGGATGAACGCCCTGCTAAAATGTGAACAACAGGTACCCATTAACCAAGCAGTACATTCAAGAGGAAGTGGGACTTCTAATTCAATAAAGGGAGACTCTTGTTTCTGGTCTCAGGGATTGTTGGTGGGATTGAAGGATCATTCTGGAGGCCATCCCATGCAATGAGAGCCCTGGCTGGTGGCCTGGTATCTCAGCAACCCCTACATGCTTTCACATGTCCAAGCTCTGAGACCAACAGACCCAAGAGGAGGATGACCTTGGGTCTTCATGCACCTCCCTTGCCTGTGAGCTCTTCAGTATGTGCTGAGTGGAGAGGGAGCCAGATCACAGGAACTTAGCCTCCACAGAGGCTCTCTTGTGCCCCTTGGTACAGGCCATGCCTGCCAGGGGAGTGCCCACTTGAGAGAGCTCTGTTCACCCCCACAGACCAGATCATCCCAATGCCCTCCAAAGCCTGAGCTCCTCCTAGTTAGCCCCAGGCCACAGTTTCAGATACCCAGCACTAGGGCCCTCTGGTTGCAAATCTACACCTTCCAGGCATGTGCCCAGACCTTCTTGCTTGTCTCCTTGCCACTCCTCTACTTTCTCTCTGGCTCCAGAAAATCCTACAACCCCAGAAAAGTACTGCCAAGTCTTAGGCTTCCAACCAGCCAGTGGGCATGTCCCCTTCTAAATGACTGCTGATTCTGACCTGGTACAGTGTGGAGGAGACCTTCCACCTCATCAAGTGTGGTGACCTCCCGTCATGTGAGTGGCGTCAGGTCTGACATGAGAGGCCAGCATAGAGAAGGACATCAAGGGACATTGCTGCCATTGTGCAGAGTAAATGTGAGCACTCTTCCTGTAAGTGCAGATATCTTGATGTTATGATTATGATATTAGCTTTAAAAACGACACAAAGACCCAGATATTATGCTGCCTATCAATACAATCCAAGGATTTCCTCTGTAGTCAGCTAAGAAAAGCATGATTTCATCAAATGTTAAGGAAGTGGGCCAAGAAGGAAGCTGAGGCCAATGTAGACCTCCCAGAAGCCCTGGGAAATCAGGGATATTTTCAATGGCTATTTTTAACAGCACACTATTTTTATCTTGTAGCACACAATGGGATTCTATATTTTTATGATTTTACTTACCCTGTGTCACTAATGTTTCCTGTGGTGATCTTATTCCTACCTCTGCTAGCAGAAGGTGCTGGAAGAGGAAGGGGTCCTCTCACACTTAGGATCATTCTTACTGCCTACCCAGAGTTGGTTAGTTTGAAGCCCTGCTAGAGGTAGACTCTCTACAGGCTCTTTGTAAAACAGCGGGGGATTTTTTTTGTATGATTCAACCATCCCAATCATGGGTATGCTTCCACAGGAAGTTAATAACATACAGACGATAAATCTGAAATGCATGTGACAGTGTTGGATTATTCACAATAACCAAGATATGGAAACCGGCTGAAGTGTGCATGCACAGAAGGATGGAAAGAAGAAGCTGGGATGTACACGATAGAGCATTTGTTACTCACCATGAACAAGAATGGAATCCTGCTATCTGCAGCTGAACAATGGGACCCAAAGGACACTAGGGGCAGAAAGGCAAGAAGTGTATGTCATTTCTTACTCATGGTAACCAAAAGAGAAAACAAATGACCTGAAAGTCAAATATCAATTACTAGAAAAAGACTGGGGAGGTGAGTGCAGAAGGATCATAGACACAACTGGCATGTCCCCATATACATATGTGCTAATTGACACTATCAACGTGTCCCATATACGTATGTGCTAATTGGCTTTTTCTGTGAACTCAAAATCGAGGCTTTGCCTGGTGTTTTGGCTGGCTTTATGTCAGTTTGACACAAGTCAGAGTCATTGGGGAATAAGAAATCTCAACTGAGTAAATGTCTCCACCAGACAGGCCTATGGGAAAGTTGTGGTACATTATTTTGATTGAAATTGATGTGGGAGGGCCTAGCCTATGTTGACAGTGGTATCCCCAACCCCTGGTGGTCCTGGCTTGTGTAAAAAGGCAGGCTGAGCAAGCCATAGGGGAGCAAACTAGTAAGCCGCTTTCCTCTGTGGTCTCTCTTCAGTTCCTGCCTCAGATTCCTTCCTTGAGCTCCTGCTCTCACTTCCCTGAATGATGGACTACAAAGTTCTAATGTGAGATAAATCCTTTCATCCCCAGGTCACTTTTGGTCATGGTGTTTTATCATAGCAAAAGAAAAGTAGCTAACAGAGTGGGTTGGTCTGAAGTTGTTTGTATTCTAATGCTAAATCCTCAAGATGTGGTTATCTCTGAGGAGCAGATGCTCAGGTACTCGAGTGATGCCATGTGAACCTTCTCCTCTATTTAACTGACCAATAAAATGCTAGAGCCTGCAGCTGGGCAGTGGAGGGACAAAGGTGTGACTGGAGGGGACTGCAGGTAGTGGGGAGGAGAGGGAGAAGCCATGGACCAGAACCACGCGGCCAGGAGAAACAGCACATCATAAGAGGCTTCATGGCAGGGGAACCAGTGCTTATAGCCCCAGATCTGCCCAATCTAGGCTTCTGGCTGGTGTGTCTTTTATACAGGCTTATTAGGATCATAAGTTTCTACCACAAGCTAAGACAATGGAATTCTGCACTGAGAATGGAGCAGGCACGTGGTGAGTTGGTGCCAGACTGCCTGTCTGCCTCGAAGCTGCTCAGGGGAGGCAGAATGCAGGCCATGATAGAAGGAGTCTTAGGTGTTGTTCTCTGTGGAACCAAAACAGATAAATTCTGCAGACGTCTGGTCCAGCCTGAACAAAACGTTCTACTGGACTCTGGTCTGGCCAGAACAGCCAAAGTGTTGCCACTCTCTGAAAGGAAATCCCGTGTGTGTGTGTGGTGGGGGGGAGGTAGCCAGGGTCTCTCCCAGGACCATAGCAGCACCAATGTCAGCAGCAGCATCGGTGACAAGCTGTGGTGACAAGCTGTGGTGAGCAGCAGGGAGCAGCCAGAGAGCTGGAGCCATAAGCCACAGTGGCAAGCCACAGGGGCACGAGCCCACACTGGGTGCATCCAAGGTACAGCAATGAATGCCTTGGGAGAAAAAAACTATTCCCCAGAGTGTTACAGCTCAGTAAAATAGCCTCTCTCAGATGATTCTTGGTGAAATAACTTGTGCACTTTATTCCATGTGGGTTAGGACCTTACAAACACTTTAGGAGTAGGGTGGGATCCAGGGGTAGGTGCTTCCCATTGGCTCAGTTTGAGATGTTGTGGATGTTTTATTTGCATGGGGAAGGACTTTAGGTGGTGTCCCTATGTGACTGATTGTCTTGGTCCTCTCAGTGGGGTGTCATAGTTATTTGTTCCAGGACAAGTAGAACTTGGCAGGGAGCTGGCTCTGCTCCTGCTGTTCTCTGAGATTCCCCATGGTCTCAGACTGCTCACCCTTAGTGGTGCTTCTGTCTAGTTCTATGGTCCACTTGCCCCACAAGCTGGGGCTGCAGCAGATCATACAGGACTAGTAAGTCAGAGAAATGAGTCCCAGGTTAGCCAGAGTTATATGGTAAGACCTTCCTCCTCCTACAAACACACACACATTTAAGCTAAATGAATACCCTTTGAGAAGTACCGGAAAGGTATGTGGCCTTCACAAGTTAGGCCTGCTGCTGAGTGCTACACTAGCCCTGCCTGGTTACAGCTTCACAGATGACACCTTCGGGAACTGTTGCAGAACATGGAACTTGCCTTTGTGAGCCTGGGGGTTGTGTCTGCTTTCCAGCCGCTGTGAACAGTCAGACTTGCCTTGGGAAGCGGCACCCAGAATGCTTAGCGGTGTTCCACTGGGAACCCTGGTCCCCAGAGAGGGCTATTCTGGGAGAGAATGCAGAGCCGGGAATAGGGGAGTGGCACAGGGCCGAAGTGTTGCTTGAGGCTGTGTGATCCCTGAGCCAGGCCTGGTGCCCCATTCCCATAGTTCCTTGGCATGTCACCTATTCCCTAGTAAACAAGACCTCCAGGAGTGATCCAGGAGTGAATGAACAAACATAGGTATTCCCTAAACAAAGGAAATACCTAAAAATTCACTATCTTCCTCTACAGAGTTCTTAACCCCAGTAGGCCACAAACCCTGCCTGCTTACTTGTTCTAGGTATTAGCAATAGGATGTCTAACTTTTCACAGGGTACAGAGTGAGTAACTGGGGACCTTCAGTTCACCCTCAATCATAACTGCTTGCAAACTCGATACTGGCTGATTCACATAGAACAGGAGGTGTCTGTGTGTGGCAGTGGTTTGGTGAACGGGAGGTCTGGGCACAACCTCTGTTTATATTTTCTTTTCCCATGTAGCTTTTAAAACTTTAAAGTATGTGCTTTGAATTAGATATTTAATAAACTAATAATATTAATTCCCATTTCTGCCCCCAGGGATATTAATCTGAGATTATTTCCAACCAGAAACAAATGTTTATTGTACTGTGTTGAGATTAAAGCCATAGCAGCTATTCTGCCTTCTTGTGTGTTTCCATATATAGACCACAGAACATTGCCCATGGGAGGCTCTCGGGCAGGGTGAGCATGTTAACGTCATCATGCTCACAGGCCCGAGAGCATGACAGGCATGTGGGCAAGCTGTAGCTCTTAGCTCATTTTCAAGACAGGTCTATTGCATTTTTAGAGAATATTTCATTCTGTTTCTTCGTTCCTAGCGCTTCCTCAGACCACAGGGAGGCAAACCTCTTCTGGAAAGGGCTAGAGTAGATTATATGATATGGAAAAACTGGTCTCTTCTATAATACCTCACTCATGATAACTGGGGTTCCCACAGATAATATACAAAGGAGGACAGTGGCTGTGCTCCAACACAGCTGCATGTGTGAACATTGCTTTCTTGAACTACATATAATTCATATGAACCTTTATAAAATAAAATAATATAAGCATTCTTTATCTTTACATGTTTGTGTTCCTTTTCATTCACCCCCCTTCCTTTTATTCTTGACCATTTTATGTATGAGTAAAACATACTATGATCACCTCTCCATGACCATCTTTAGCTATCCCACACTTGCCCCATGTCCTTGTATGTATGCAGGGCATGAATGTGTGTTCACAGCTGCACTGGTCACGCCATGTCCAGAGCACAGTGTTTCACACCCCTCCACCCTCCTCCGGGTCTCACAATCTTCCCAGCACCTTTTCAACGATCTTCTCCTGTCTTTATTCTAAGCATCTGACCAGTTACAAGTCTCTGAATTAACCACTGTCCACTATAAAAGAAGCTTCTTTGACCAAGCCATGGGCAGCAGTAGTCTACAGATGTAAATATAAGTACTTAGGAGACAGTGTAGCTAGAAGTCTAAGGGGTTTTTTTTAACAAAATATATTCCTTTCCCCCTAAGGCTTGTGACTTCCAAGCAAAAATTTGTTTTCAGCTTGTGCATCTGTTTGCTTGAGACAAATTCTAGTATGCATTGCATGATAGCCTTGAACTTACTCTCACTCAGGATGGCCTCAAAATTAGAGTAATCCTTAGCCTCCCAGAGTATTGGCATTCCAGGCATATGTCATGATGCCTAGAGTCAGGTTTCTTTTGGATCATTCATAAATGTAAAATTATTTTTAGTTTATGGACCAAACAAACGAACAGATCAACATACTAAGCAAACAGTAGGTAAAAATAAAATCAGGTGGCAGGCAAGATGGTGTGTGAGCAACAGTAGGCCGGCTACCACTCCAAACTTCTTCAATAATGTTACTTGTTAGTTCCATATATGTGCTTGTTTCGCTATTGTGGCACACACACACACACACACACACACACACACACACACACACACACACTTTGACTAAATTAATGTAAGTTAACAATGAGAGCCATGGATATGGCTGCTTGGTGATATGTTGCTTGCCTAACTGTGTATAAAGATAAGTATTCACATGTCCCTTTGCAAGTGCGCACAAATACTCACACATCTAAACATAGAAAGTGAACATAAATTTATTGAGACAATTCAGGATTCTAGACGGTTCCAATTGTTGCTTTCACATGTTCAGAAGGGTTACTTAGCACTTTCCCCATTTTCTAGTTCTGTAACTGTGTTTTCATGACTTGATCTTATGGTACTGGAAGGATCCATGATTAACTAAAGAGTGATACCCCAGACTCAAATAGTATGTAAGTGCAGAGTGTTTTATTCTGCAGAAGTCCAGCATACTAGGGTCTCCCCAAGTGAGCTCGCAGGTCTGATTTAAAGCACATTAGGTAATTCCAGAGTACGTGAGCTCTATGTTAATCTATTGGGCCCATCTCTACAGACATTCTATTACCATTACTGGGGTGTGGGGGCTGGAAACTTGCTGGGGAGGTCTGGAAACTGTTGCTGAGGAAGTGGCTGGAAGCCTGGAAACTGCTGCTGACCCATTGTCCTTGCCTCAGACTAGGTAGTGGGGTCCTGAGTAGGGTCAGGTAGTCTGAGTCCTGGACTTGTCTGGAATTGCCCAATTCTTGGAAACAGAGATTTAGGCCTAGTCTCCTGAACTGCCAATGTGAAGCCTGCTATGGAATCAGCCTGGCCTTCTTAGTACCTATCAGAGAGATTTGACTTTTCATGGTTCCTGGCAGTAGTTAAGTAAATTCTGTATTCTGCTCTTGTTCCAACTGGCCTAGAGTCCAAAGTAAGCAAGAATATTAATCAAGGAGGAAGAGCCGACATGAATGTGGAAGAACTCCAGGACTGCAGCTTGGAGGCCTTAAGGACAAACTGAAACTTCCAGGAACCTCTGCCTGATGCTTCCAACTTCAAACACACAACTAACTTGCAGGGAAAGCTGGCCCACTTGATTATTTTCTAACAGACATCTGACCCAGATGAGGAGCTGGGGAACCTGAAGGAAGAGACCTGAGGAGGGGCAGTGAACCACATGCTTGGCTTCTTCCTTTTGTCACAAGGGAGGCAGACCCGTGTGACCCACAGCAGCTGAGTCATGTGCTCTAAACTGTCCTATCTCGGTTGGTAAAGTGTTTGCAAACCCCTGGGTTCCAAGCTCAGCAAGGCACAAAATGTGTGTGGTGTCATATCCCAGTAATAACAGCACTTGGCAGGTGGAGGCAGGGGGATCAGGAGTTCAAGGTTTTCTATCTATTGCCATCTAGTGAGTTGGAGGCCTGTCTGAGCCATGTAAAATACTACATATAAACAAACAAACAAATGGCAAATATCTAGTGTGGGCCTTTCAAACCCCACCTTGTAGATTCTTCCTGCCCTGAGATTATGCAGAGGTAGAATCCTGGTCCTCAGATATCTCCCCTAACTAAGTCAGCACAGAAAATGGACTATGTAAACTCCCATAGAGATGGTCTCAAGTAATACTCGATGGTTTTTGTAAGACCTGGTAAGGTTTCTTCACCCTCTTCCAGTACTGTCCTGGGGAGTCGAGGCATCAGTCTTTATCCTTTGAGATTGCACAGATTTAGAAACTGATCTTACGTGGAGGACAGCTTAAGAAGCCACCTCTCCTCTGCCTGGGGGTATTTCTCCCTCCTATGGGGTCCACAGAGGGCTTCTTCTGGAAGTCCCAGGGCCAGCAGGCCTGGCTTCCTGCCTTTCTCTAACCAGGGTGGCAGGAGGCCTGCATCTGCCTCCCAGCAGCCTTCCTGTGTTGACAGCACCCTTTGTTCTTCCTTTCTCCCTAGGGAAGATGTTGGCTTGTCTGTTCTGGGCAAGAGATTTGGGAAAAAACACACTTTTGTCTTTTAAAGGAATTTATCATTGTTCTTCTAAAAGACTCAAAAGAAAAGCCACCTTATGGCCCCAAACACTGATTTCAAAAGCAACAACAACAACAAAAACCAATTGAAACTCCCCTTCAAAAACAACAGAAAGGGCTGCTTAGGTCATGATTCAGGGCATACATTTTTAAATTACTATATCCACAAAAGTGTGCGTGTGTGTGTGTGTGTGTGTGTGTGTGTGTGTGATACAAATAATGACCAGGCAAAAGAAAATTGCAATGTTTCTCCATCTCTCCATTGTCTGACTTAAGAGTCTCCGTCAAATTCTTTTTTTAGAAAAAGACTCTTCATTATGTATATGTGTGTATGTGTATGGCTTTTGCACATATGCAGGTGCCAGTAGAGACAAGAAAGTGTCCAGTTCTCCTGGAGCTGGAATTAGAGGCAACTGTGAGTCTCCTGATGTTGGTGATAGGAACTGAACTGTGGTCCTTGGCAAGCAAAAGGAACTCCTAACCCTGGGGCATGCATCTCTCTAGCCCTAGATAGCTTTCTTGATCCTTTTGTGCCAGAGGCTTTGGAAAGCCTTGCTGTATACATGTATTCTTAAAAGGCAGTCTGGAATTGTGTAGGGTTGGGTAGTAAGCTTTACTGTGCACTTTAACACAGCCTGAACCCCAGAACAATCTTTGCTTCATGGAGTGTGTATGTTAAGGATCCCAGAGGCAAGATGGAGCCCATGACAACTTCCTGAGAAAGAAGTTTTGAAAACACATACTTGCACTTCCAAGAAAATTTGTCACCAACACAGGGCCTTTGGTAAATGGGTTCCTTTCAGCAATACAGTCATCTATGGAAGCACACACCTCTGCCTTTCTTCTGTGTTTTTTTCTAGAGATTCACAGGGAGGATACAGATATTAAGACCGTTCACTGATTATAGTGTTGTTATGTTTTCTTTTAAAACCTCCATTGTGTAGTGAGATTTTAACTGTAAGGTTATATGTCTGCACCTGAGTAGGTTTTGTGTCTTACTGTCCATAACGATATTTTATTGGAGCTAGAGAGATGGTCAGATCCATTTGGTTTCTGGTTATGTTAGGCTGTCACCTGTCTTCTGTAACTCCAGCTTCAGGAAATCCAACATCTTTTTCTGACCTCTCCCTCTCCCTCTCCCTCTCCCTCTCCTCTGTTAAATTCGGTGTGGGTGCCCCACTCACGAAGAATTAGGAGGGAGATTGCTGCAAATTGCATGAGGTTTTTATTGAACCACTATACTGGGGTCGTCCTGCATTCAGAGCAAAGGCGACCCCCAGGAACAAAAGCACACACTTTTTATACCTTCCAGTACATAGGTTTACAGCATGAGTTGGTTATCTCTTATTGGTAGAGCCCATTGTCTTTTGTTCTCATT
>JADRCD010215501.1:0-35276 GCA_019843815.1 Montemys delectorum
AGGAAGCCATGCTTTAAAAATTAGCAAACCACAGCTGAAGGAAAGGTACTATCAGAAGGAGAGGAAGGGAAAATAGCAAGGTGACTCTTCTTCTACAGTGCTTTGCACGTGGGTGATCGCCCGCCATGTGAAATCTGTGGGGGCCTGGAGGCATTTGTGGAGCCAACACTAACTTTTCCTTTGCAGGACTTACGACTTACACTGGGCCATAAACATTAGTATTGACTCCTTGGCCAGAAGCTGGGAAAGGTCATGCCACAGGGAGGGAAGGCGGCTCATCCAAAGGGAAAACACACCACCCTGGTTTCCCTACCCTTTTAATTCTTCTTGCTGTCAGTTAACCCCTGCCTCTCTGGAGAGTCAGTCTCAGGTCCCAGAGGAGCCCGGGGCGAAGGAACAACTGACGACTAAGAATGGAGACAGAAGCTCTCCATCATCCAGCCCAAATGGATTGCTTGGGAAGAGATGTGCAGGCCTCTGTGAGACTCCAGGTTATACATTTCGAGGTCAGGCAAGACTATCGGGGCTTGGGACGAAGGCAGGGAACCACAGACTTCCCTTAATTTTTTTGAGGTTCTGAAAGAAAAACAAAAAGGCAAAACAATCCTCAAAAATGCAGATATCTTTAGAAGGTATTTAAACTGCTCTGGTTTGAATCTGCAGTGTCCACTGACAGGCTCATGTTTTTGAACACTTTGTGCTTAGTAGGTGGTGTATTTATGGTTTGTTTGTTTGTTTGTTTGTTTATTTATTGATTGATTGTGGTACCCAGGTGAATTGGTTACTTCTTCTGTTGCTGGGATAGAAGACCATATCCAAGGCACCTGATCAAAGAAAGGGTTTATTTAGGCTAACAGTTCTGAGTGGTAAGAGGAGTCCAGGGTGTCCGTCTGGGAGGCAGGGCAGCGAGCCGCAGGCGTGGAGGCGGAAGGCTTGGAGCTCACAACCCTTACCGCAAGCAAGGAGCAGAGAAAGCAAACAGAAAGAGTGCTGAGGCTTCAAACACGGAAACTCCACCCCAGTGACGCACTTCCTCCAGTAAGGCTCCACCTCCAAAAATGGCCACGAACTCCTAAGCAGCTGTCATTCAAACCAACACACTAGGGTGGAATCTAGGACTTTGAGTGTGTTTGGGCAAGTGGAATAATTCTGCCATTAAAACAAAGAAACAGCCGCGTGGTGGTGGCGCACGCCTTTAGTCCCAGCACTTGGGAGGCAGAGGCAGGCGGATTTCTGAGTTCAAGGCCAGCCTGATCTACAGAGTGAGTTCTAGGACAGCCAGGGCCACACAGAGAAACCCTGTCTCGAGAAAAACAACACAAAACAACAACAAAACCAAAAAACAAAAACAAAAACAAAAACAAAGAAATAGACTGCAACAAAAGACAAAACTTTGAGATAAATTCTCACTAAATTGCCAAGGTAGGCTTTGAACTTGCCATCCTCCTGTCTCAGCTTCCTGAGTGATTGGGAATACAAGCCTGTCACACTATCCTATTAGGACCCTAAGTTTAGTAGAGGTTGTGAAGAAGCAAGCGCCCCTAGTATTATTTTGAAGGCTCTGGAGTCCTTTCATGGGATGGGGGTGGGATGTGGTGGGCAGGAGTTGGTCTCTATGGGTAAGCGTCTGAATACCTGGCCCTGTTGTCAGCCCCTGTCCTCTGCTGGCTGATTTGTGCCACGGGAGCCAGCCTCCAGTCTCTATTCCTGGTCCCATGAATGCAGCCAGGCCTTCCTTGCCATGGTACAGTGAAACGTCCCCACAGCCAGGAGCCAAAATAAACCCTTCTCCCTTTGAATTGTTTCTGTCCAGCGTATCTATATGGTCAGAGCAACGCACAACCCAGCAACATAAAACGGACCTTTCCGATCCAAGAAGGCCAAATAAGGCAAACTCGCTATTGACTACCTAAACCCAAGCTACTAAACAGATGCGCTCGGAATACACTGCAGGCAGCAAGGAGGACCCAGGGAAGGTTCCTGGCTGCCAAAGGATCTCTGTGACTCTGTGGAACCAGATAGCATCCGAAGTCTGACGCATGGTCTCCATGCATTGGGAAAGCCCTCTCCTTCCCACTCACGAGCTCCGAGGTCTCCAGACAAGCCACGAGGTTTGCTAGGGCTTATCCTGTTTTTGCCTCTGGGCCTGGCCTACGGCATGGAGGGTGCGGCCGCTGAGGAAGAGCCGGCAGCTGGCTTCTGACTCTGTGGGGCCTCTCCAACACCAGGGTTTGTAAGGACATTTTCTCTGACTCACCCCTGGTGATAAGAAAGGCCAGGTCCTTGAAGCAACCTAGTCAACAGTCAAGGAGGTTTTTTCTTTTTTAACCATTGAGGGGTTTGATTTCAGACTTTGAAAGTTCCTTAATAAAACTACTGTAGTTTTGTCTTGTTTTGTTTTGTTTTTTGTTTTTGTTTTTTTGTTTTGTTTTTTTAAATTTTGTTTGTTTGTTTTTTTGTTTTTTTGAGACAGGGTTTCTCTGTGTAGCCCTGGCTGTCCTGGAACTCACTCTGTAGACCAGGCTGGCCTCAAACTCAGAAATCCACCTGCCTCTGCTTCCCAAGTGCTGGGATTAAAGGCGTGTGACATCACTGCCCGGCTTTTGTTTTTGTCTTTTTTTGTTGTTGTTGTTGTTACCATTGTAGTTTTGACAGAACTGTCACCATAGTGGGAGCCCAAACAGTAAACAGAATGCAGAGCCCTGCAGCCTCACACCATGGAGGGCTCTCCTATTTGACTGTCTGTTGCTGGGTTTTATTTATTCACTCAAGTAATATTTCCTGAGCCCTTCCTAAAGGCCAAAACCATTTTAGGTGCTGGAGCAATAATGCAGTTCTGGGCCCTGGTACCTGGTCTCTTCCCAAATAAAGCCTGTAGAGGGGTGTGTGTGTGTGTGTTTGGGGAGCAGGGAGTGTCTCAAAAGCAAAACAAGATCTGAGCTGGGCATGATGGATGTGATGGGAAAAGCCACTTTGGGTTTAAAACTGTGATATGTGGAAAGGCCCTTTGGGATGAAAGAGTGCATATAAAACTAGCCGCAGGGATGGAGGAGAGCAACGGTGGAGACTTAAGGTGGTACCCAAAGCCTGTGGGGGCTGGGCCAGGGAGACATACTTTGGTAGACAAGGAGCCTCTTGGGGCCTGGGGCTGTAGCTCCCTTGTTAGCACAGTACTTCTCTTGCACACAGAAGGCACTGAATTCACTCCTCAGCACAGTGTAAAATTGAGAACGTGGCACAAGCTTGAGATCCCACTCTCAGCAGGTGGAGGCAGGAGGACCAGGAATTCAAGGACAGCATAGGCTACATGTGGTGAGTTTCAGGCCCAGTCTGGGCTACAGAAAAGAAACAGCCCCGCCCCCCCCACCCCGGGTTTTTATCTTAAAAGCATCATGAAATCACAGAAAGGCTTAACAGGGGGTTGGGGGAGCTTTCCGTGGGGGATGCCTGAATTGCATTTGCATTTTGAAAAGATTGTTCTGGCCGCCAAGCTAACATCGTTTAAGGTAATTTCTGCTCAGCAAATCCAATAAACACACCGAGGAGGTGCCAGGGGAACTAGTTTGAGTTTGAGTCTTGACTGCATGCCTCACTACTCATGGGGCCTCAGACCAAAAAAAGACAGCCTTTGAAAGGCTTTAGTTTCCTTGTCTATAAAATGGGATAATTATCTCTCTCATGTTCTTGAGAGGGTTAAAAGAATGAAAATAAACACAGCCTTCCTGCATCCCAAGTTATTCTCTGATGTTTTAAAAGGAGAAATGGATGTTGATCTTATGTGTAGTGAGAAAGCTAACATTCGGGCGGCCAGTTTTTCTAAGACAAAACACGTTGGGTTTCCTATGAACTTCCACTGGCTCCACATCCATCGTTTGGAAATCGTCACTCCTGCCTCTTCAACAAGGAACACACAGCACATGCAACCACTCATTTAAGGAAGCCGTAGAAGCTGCTGCGATCCACCCTTCCGATTCTGGTATTTACTAGATGATAGACCACAGGAGAGATGAACGACCCAGAATGCAGACAAATGATAAGTGAGCCTGGCAAAAATAGAAGCTGAGGGCTGTGGGAGGGGGCGCGTGGGAGAAGAGGTGTGGGAAGCCTTTGCTGGGAACTGGTAAGAGGCTGTGGTGCTAGCAGTTTGGTTCTGTTGTGATAGGCCGGCATTCTGCATGCCTTCCTCTCTTGGTTAGCCTGGAACCTTGACACAACATGGCTCACTGGATCTTAAGTCTAGGTTTTGTTAAAATACCCCAGAGCTTATTTAGTCTCCCATTGGCCAACGGTGAGGTGCTGTTAGCAATGACATCACTGATTTTTTTTTTTTTTTTTTCACTTTTTCTTCTCTCTCTGCCCAACTTGCTCCTGGCCCTGCTTGCTTCGGCACTGTAGCTGTCTTCAGACACACCAGAAGAGGGCATCAGGTCCCATTACAGATGATTGTGAGCCACTGTGTGGTGGCTGGGATTTGAACTCAGGAGCTTTGGAAGAACAGTCAGTGCTCTTAACCTCTGAGCTATCTCGCCAGCCCGACTTTTGTCTATTTTTTTTTTTTTTTAACAAGTTATCTTTTTTTTTTTTTAAAAGATGTTTTTTTTTATTGTATGTAAGTACACTGTAGTTATCTTTTTCTCTCTTTGGTCCTGCTTGCTCCGGCCCAAAGATTTCCTTTTTTCTCTCCCCCCCCCCCCCCCCCCAGCCAGGGTTTCTCTGTGTAGCCTTGGCTGCCCTGGAACTCACTCTGTAGACCAGGCTGGCCTTGAACTCAGAAATCTGCCTGCCTCTGTCCACAAATACTGGGATTAAAGGCGTGCGCCACCACCGCCCGGCCTAAAGATTTCTTTATTATATATAAGTACACAGTAGCTGTCTTCAGACACCCCAGAAAAGGGCATTGAATCTCATTAGGGATAGTTGTGAGCCACCATGTGGTTGCTGGGATTTGAACTCAGGACCTTCGGTAAAGCAGTCAGTGCTCTTAACCACTGAGCCATCTCTCCAGCCTGCATTTTGTCCATTTTAATGGAAATATTTCAGCTAAACTAATAAAGAATTGAGTATGACAGAACCAGAATATCATTGACTGTCAGTGTCTGCTAACATCATGACAACACCCCTATCATGTTTCCTTCCCAGTGGAAAAACATGCTGTTGCCCAAACTGAACCAGATACAAATAAGCTAGATCTAACCTTGTATTTGTAGAAAACGGAGAGCATGGGGATACATTAAATGACACAGTGAGAGACTATAGGAAAGAGAGAGAGTGTGAACAGAAAGAGATGGCAGGAGACACATCACCTGTTTACCGTTCTAGAGGCTGAGAGACCCTGGGATCTGAGAGAATGGAGCTGATAACTGAGGCAGGCTAAAGTCTCACACCAGAGCGGACTTTATTCAGAGCATCAGAGAATTTATACTTTGAGGGTTAAGAGGGGTCACATGAGTTAAGCAAGCAGCACGAGGTGGACAAGCTGGAGAGGTGAAAAGATGCTTTTCCATGGGGGCCTGGGACCAGATAGCAATAGCTAGTAAGTGAGCTATTTTAAGTAAACTCAGTTCTATCTTATACACCTGGGAGGAGAATGAAGGGTGCATCCCAAGGACAAGTTTGAAAAAACCCAGGTTGCAAAACTCATCTTGGCTCCTTGGAGTTTTCTCACAAGTATTCAGAAATCTTCTCATAGGACCCCATTCTTGGACCGTGTTCTGTTAATACCTACCTACAATTGTACACTAAGTGGTCAAGGGAAAGTATTAAATTAATCTGAGCGCTAACTTCAATAGTGGTAGGACGTCTGATGATTGTCAGAGAACCATTCCTGACTTTCTTTGTGTGTTGGCTGTACTGTACTTACACAAGAGGGAGGGATGGAGGGAGAAAGAGACAGGAGGGAGAGAGAGGGGGAGGGAGAGAGAGGAAGAGTGAGGAGAGGGGAGGGAAAGGAAAAGGGGGAGAGGGGGGAAGGCGGAGGGGAAGAGAGAGGTTTTACTTTTCTAGGGCTAGGGCTCAAACCGGGGCCTGCCTGTGCATAGTAACCACCCTGCCACTGAGACACAGTCTCAATCCTGAAAATTTTTTTTTCTGTAATAAGTGGGTTTATTTTAAGATAAGTGATATGCTATTGACAATTTACTTCAAATTGGGCAAGGGGACAGGGAGATGGGGTAAGGGTAGCATTAAAGCAAGAAGAGGCATGAGCTGATAGTTGTTGAAGGTGAACTCAGGATACTAGGAATAGTTTAATTTCTCATGTAGGAAACAGTTCAGCAACACATTAGCCATCCTATCTGCCCCCTTTAATAATAACTCCCTATACTATTATAATAATGTTAAGTTAACCTGAGGGCTTCCCGGGGCTGACTCAGCAGTTCCGGCTAAGAAACTTGAATTCTCCTCTTGTGACAACTACTCTATTTGTGGTGGGGGTGGGGCAGTGTTCTGTAAGCCAGCTCTTGAGTCTCCCCATACTCCTTGGAGAAATGAGGGTGCAGATGTTTTCTCCTACCTTAGGGCAGTGGCTCTCAACCTTCCTAGCCTTGCTGCTGCGACCCTTTAACACAGTTCCTCGCGTTGCGGTGACCCCCCAACCACAAAATTATTTCCACGCTACTTCCTACTTGTAATTTTGCTACTGTTCTGATTAGGAATGTAAATAATTGTGTTTCCTGATGGCCTTAGGTGACCCCTGTGAAAGGGTTGTTGGACCCTCCCCAGCTTGACAGCCAGTGCCCCAGGGGCTAGCAGTGATTTCCTGCAGCCACAAAGGTGGGTGTTGCAGTTGGACCAGGTTGGAACTCTGGCTCCCGCAGGTAAACACCGTCGTAAATTTATCCCAGTGCACCATACTCCCCAATTGGTGGCATGGAAATACCAATCATGCTTAGCTCATGGTGCAGTAATGAAGATAGTCAGATACGTGTCATGCATGCATTACACCAACAAGGAGCTCTGAGCCTAGAAGTGTTCCTGAGTTCTGGGAAGTTTATGAATAGAGAGAGCAGTGAAGAAAATTCAAGGGGCAGGCCATGTGGAGTCTGAAGGGAGAGTTCAGAGCAGATAGGAAACAGTACTTCAATTAACCGTGGCTATGAAGGGGCTATGAAATAACATAATAACCTGAGAGAGCAGCTCCCAGAGAGGTGAGCTGCAATCGCAGGGATCGATCCAGGGCAGTCTGGCTGGCTGAACCTCATGTGCCCAAAGTGAAATAGAAGCCAGGGGGTGATCTACTGGCCTTTCCCAAGTAGGAGTCATTCCAGCTCCTCTCAACCTCGCCGGACATCTGGCAACGTGCGAGGACTTTTGGATGCCATACTTTGGAAAGAGAGAGGCCGCGCGGGTCACAGCATTTAGTGGACAGAGGCCGGGCATACCTCATTTCTCCGCCCCACCTCCCGCCTTCTGTCCCCAACTACGCCTTGCCTAGGACAGCCCCGACGCCAAATTTAAACTCTTAAAAGATGTCAGGAGTGGTGAAGTTGGTGAATCTTGGCTTGCTACACAGAGAACAGCAAGGGCAGTAATGAGAAAGAAGTAAGCTGTGCTGGAGAGAACAAATCTAAGTCTATAGAGTAGCGGAGAGAATGGGGATGACGTGGAAGAGGGCGACTAGGCTAGACTCTGTTAGGGGAGGAATCTGGAGTTTCCCCTAAAGCAGCGGGAAGCTGCCGGGAAGATTTCTGCCTGGAGGAAGATAGCCTGTTTACACGAAGCGCTTAGCACGTACAGGCAACCAGCAGATAAGGTCTGTTATTTATTGTCACCATTGTGTCTTTCCCTACCCCGCCCAGCTCCGACCCCTGCCGCAGCGTGGCCGCAGTGACTCCTCCCGGCCAGCAGAGGGCGCCAGCTCGCGCTTGGCCGCCGGTCGCCCGAGGCGGGTCTCCTCTTGCCGCTCCCCCCCCCCCCCCCCCCCTCGTCTTTCCCCCTTAGGAGAAGTCGGGAAGGTGGCAGCGGCGGCAGTGGCGGTTGTCCCGCCCGGCCGGTTGGTGTGACCGGTCGGCGCGTGCTGCGCAGCTTCCGCGCCTCGTCCAGCCGGGCGGAGCCGAGCGGAGGCCGACACCGGAGCCCGCGAGGGCGGAGGGCGGAGGCGGCGGCCGCGGCCAGGGCGGCCCGTGGGAGGGAGCGCGGGGCCCCGGCAGCGCCGCCGGCTCCCGGCCCTGCCGGCCTCCTCGGTCGGAGCCGCGGCCATGGCGGCCAGCGCGAAGCGGAAGCAGGAGGAGAAGCACCTGAAGATGCTCCGGGACATGACGGGGCTGCCGCACAACCGCAAGTGTTTCGACTGCGACCAGCGCGGCCCCACCTACGTGAACATGACGGTCGGCTCGTTCGTGTGCACCTCCTGCTCCGGCAGCTTGTGAGTGCGGACGGGGGTCAGGGGGACCGGGCCGTGGCGCGGGGCCCGTTGGGGGTGGTGGTGGTGGGATGCGGCCGGCCTAGGCCTTGGGGGCCCGGGATGCTCTTGCTCTCTGGCCGGGCAAGGGTCCAGCCTTGGGGTGGCCGGCGTGGGTGGGGTGTGGGTGGGGTCGGGGTCAGCGAGCGGCCGGCCCGCCTGAGCATCCCCGTTTCCCGCCGCGCAGCGGGCGTGGCCGGGCCTGGGGGTGGGGGGCGCAGGCCGGGAGCAGCCCCGGGAGGGCCGTGCGGGGCCTTTGTGCGACCCGCAGCTCCGCGGTTGGGAGCTCGGCCTCTGCTCGGTGCTGCGGAGCTGGTGGGAAGGGACGCAGAGAGCTGGGGGGTCTTCCTTTGGTCCATAGCACTTCAGGTCACTGGGGCGTGTTGCGGGGTGGGCGAAGGGGCGAGGCGTTAAAAAGGTCTTGAGGGCTGAGATGTGAATCCCAGGAGAAAAGTTCTCCCTAGAGGATTAATTAGGAGGCGGGAGGCAGCAAAAAAAAAAAAAAAAAAAAAAAAAAAAAAAAAAAAGCACGAGGGTTGTGGCTGCATGGCTCCAAGTGTCCTGAGTCGGGGAAAGTTTTACTGGAAATGGGCTATCTAGAGTTGTGCGGTTCAAAATAAGGATGGAGCTCGATGAGATTTCTGGATCAATACCCAAGTGTACTACCTGTATGGAGAAATAAGGACAGGGAAGACAACATTGAGAAAGGAGATGGAGGTGGCCGCCTGAAATTACTCAGATGGCATATGTCTAGGCCTCTCAGTTAAAGCTGTGCTGTGACAGGAATTCTTGTTCCTGTGAAATTTGGTTTGGAAAGGTTGCAGATGATTCTGGAACTGATTAGGTGCTTTTATACGATAGTTATCTTGAATTCAATACATTTTTAATAACTAGTAGTTAATATTCCTTGGGTCTTTTTAAAAAAATATTACCCTGTGTATGTGTGTGTGCGCGCGTTGTGTATACACAAGTGCATGTTGTGTGTATCTGGGTTCACTTTTTCAGGCTGAATCTTTTCCTCTGCCCTCCCCAGATTTTTTTATTATAATATTAATAATAATGTACATAACACGTAGGAAATTTTCTAAAAAGTTGGAAGATGTTGACGTGGCCAATAATTCAGTACTGCTCCCCTGCTGTCCCCCCTTCCATTTTAAATTTGGACAAGGAGGCATCTTTGGTTCTCCTTGAGTATAACATTATTTTGGGTGGTTCCTATTAGGTTTTTGGATGAAGCTTTAGGGTGTGGTGATAAATAAATGCCTTGTCTCTTAGCATTTTCATTCTAATGGCGACAGTGGAAATGCCTGAGCGAGTAAGAAAAGTGTCTGGATACTGTGCTCAGCTTTGGAGTAGCGCAGCAAGAGGGTCCTAAAGGTTACTTTTAGGTTTATGGTTAGGAAACACTCAGAATTTTCCACAGCTGTATGTGTGCTTCATGGCTTTCATTTATAAGTGAAGATTAGAACATTCACGTCACTTATGCTAGGCAACTTTGGTTAAGCTAATAGCCCAATTTATTTAAAGTGTACTTAAGGATTTATTTATTTATATGTATATGAATACACTGTCACTGCCTTCAGACACACCAGAAGAGGACACCAGATCCCATTACAGATGGTTGTGAGCCACCATGTGGTTGCTGGGAATTGAACTCAGAACCTCTGGAAGAGCAGCCAGTGCTTTTAACTGTGGAGCCATCTCTCTAGCCCTTTTAAAAAAAATGATTTATTTTTGTTTTTTATGTGCATTGGTGTTTGCCTGCATATGTATCTTCATGAGGGTGTCAGATCCCCAGAAACTGGAGGTAAAGACAGATGAAGGTGCCATGTGTGTCCTGGGAATTGAGCTCAAGACCTGGAAGAGCAGCCAGTGCTCTTGACCGCTGAGCCATCTCTCCAGCCTCGAGTAATTTGCTTTTAGTATGTACTTAAGATGTATGTCCTGCTTTTGCAAAACATGAGGTTCTTTGATGAATTGAGTCTTTGGGTTGGTATACATATATATTTACATATGTATAATTTATAAATGCTTTAGAATTGACATAATTTAGAGATCTTTATAAGTACATAAAATACGTCCCTTGTAGCAAGTATGTAATAAAATGTTTTCAGTGTTTTAGAAACATTAGACATATTAGATCTATCAGTGTGATTTTTGTTGTTTTTCCACAGGGTCTCTCTATGTAGCCCCGGCTGTCCTGGAAACTCCCTCTGTAGACCAGGCTGGCCCTAAACTCACAGAGCTCCGTCTGCCTCTGCCTCCTGAGTGCTGAAACTAAAGGCGTGTACCATCATCCCTGCCTCAGACCGTAGTTATTACCCTACACAAAACTCAACTCCAAATGGATCAAGCACCTGAACATAAGGCCAGACACGCACTACCACCCACTCTTTTCTGTGCACTTGTGTATACAAATGCATGCACCATAACACTTGGGTGGCTTCATAGGAGGAATTGTAGGAGGCAGCTCTCTCCTTTCACCTGTGGATCCTGGAGATTCAACTAGGTCACTAGGCTTGGTGGCAAGTGCCTTTACTACACTGAGCTGTCTCTCTGGGCTGCCAGTATAATTTTTTATTTTAAGGGATTTCTTTTTTTTTCTTGAATATGTTATCCTTGGACCATGTGAAGGTTCATATGGCAATGTCACAGAGGAGTTGCTGTCTGAGGAAAGATCTTCAAAGACAAGTCCCAGGTAGCAGCAGCTTCGTGTAGTAGACGAGTTGGGTACTTAGCTAGGTGATCCTGCTTTTTCTTGTGCCTCTAAAAGCCATGCAATTAATACTGAAAATAGCCACTCAGCAGTTTTTTCTCAGATATGAAATAGTGAGAATAAAAGCTTCTGATTGTTTTCCATACTGGAGATAACCTCATACAGTGTCTGGTCCACTGTAAGTGCACAGTGGGTATTACTAACAAGAGGGAGAAGGGGATGAAGGACACTGATGTGAGACGCGCCTCCATCAGAGTCTGTCAGATCCTTTGGAGCTGTAACCTCAGTCCTGACTCAAATGGACTCAAAAGATGAAGACACTTTACTGATGGGGTTTAAATGATCTTTATTTTCCTCATATGAAAAGATGGTTGCCTACAGCTCCTGGACTGTACAGTCACAAGCTGCACATGAATGTAGTTGGGTTAGCCAGACACTGTCTACCCTGAGCCAGAGTCCTCACTCCATTCTCCATCCTCACGCTAGAACAAGGATCCCTAGAGTCCTAGTACAGAAGGCTCAGATTCCTGCTAAGAAACCACGGATGCCGCAGTGTGGCCATGGAGTGAGTGTCTGCTGTAGCATTTGGAGAAACTGTAGCTCCCTAGGAATTGGATCTCTGGAAGTCATAATGCTGGAACACAACTAAGGAAGAATGAAATAATAATTATGTATTTCTTACATGGGTGATATGGTATAATCAGAAGATTAAGTCATGTACCTGTTAGCTTAAGATTTAAATTTGTGATGACAGCATTGTGTGCTCATGGTTGTTAGTGGGACTAGCACATGCGCTGTATTAACTTATTGAATATACTGTATTTGAGGATAGGGCAAGCAGTATAGGTACAAGAATGAAGCCAGGCTTGTTGGCTGCCATTGCTTGACTTCTCTAGCAGTGACAATGTCTGTCACGAGTTCTATGCTTTAGGATGATAGATATAATAACCTACTTTTTATTGATGAAGCCACCTTTGCTGGCACTACTAGATTCAAAGCTAATCTCTCCTGTTTTGTTTTCAGATTTTTGCCTTGTATACTCAGATGATGCTCATTCAGAGTCAATGAACAGTATTCTGAAACTTTTAAAAGAGACTTACAATTTAGATGCAGCTCAGTGTTTGTTAGGGAGACCAGGCATGCTGTGACTTACTGGTTTCTTTCTCTCTTTGTCTTTGTAGACTACTTAGGTTATAAACAGATACTCAAATAACAAACTACAGACAAAAATTTGTCTTCATGGGACTGGATTATAACTCCGTGGTTGGAGGCTCTGGGTTTAATCTCTAGGACAGAGGGGTTTGCTGTAATTACTTTTGTTGTTGGAGACGCAGTTTCCTGTAACATAGGTTGGCCTCAAACTCACTGTAGTGTTAAGAATGGTTTTGAGCCGGGCGGTGGTGGCGCACGCCTTTAGTCCCAGCACTTGGGAGGCAGAGGCGGGCGGATTTTCTGAGTTCAAGGTCAGCCTGGTCTACAAAGTGAGCTCCAGGACAGCCAGGGTTACACAGAGAAACTCTGTCTTGAAAAACCAAAAAAAAAAAAAAAAAAAAATGGCTTTGAACTTCTGATCCTGTTGGCACTGCTTCACAGGTGTGAACCCATACCTGGTTTATGCAGCACTGGGGACAAATACTCCATACTCCATCTCCTGAGCTGCAGTCTACTTTTTGTTTTTGTTATTTTGAGACAGGGTGTGTAGCCTGCACTGGCTGTAAACTGAGGTAGTCCTGCCTCAGTCTCTTGAGTTTGGAATTACTGGTGAGCCACAATGCACTGTCTAAGGACTGGTTTGGGATGAAATTGTTTTGTGGAGATTATAAAGAGTAAAATCAGGCGGGGTGGTGGTGGCGGCGGTGGCAGTGCACACCTTTAATCCCAGCACTTGGGAGGCAGAGGCAGGCGGATTTTCTGAGTTCAAGGCCAGCCTGGTCTACAGAGTGAGTTCCAGGACAGCCAGGGCTACACAGAGAAACCCTGTTTGGAAAAAAAGAGTAGAATCAGAAAGTAACATGAGATTGTTTTATTTTGAACAAACACATAAATTGTTTAGTGAAGGCTTAGGCAAAATAAGAAAGGAACATCTGAGAGACAGTTTGCTTGTGTACCCATGCTTGTGGGGTCCCCTCCCCTTCCTTCTTTGTTTCGACAGTGGTCCACCATATGGCTAGGATGGCTTTCAACTTACTTCTTCCTTAGCCTCTGGGATTACAAGTATTTGCCATCATGCCTGGTTCCAGACTTTACTTAGTCAGTATAGGGATTTAACTGGACGGAGGTAGAGCTTGCTATTGAATGCCAATTATGTGTTAGCTATTGCGTGGAGCTTTTACAAAGGGAAGTCAAAACAAGGATTCATGCGGTACGTGGGTCAAGGGACAAGCATATATGGACATCTGTGAGACACCCATCAAGAGAGCTTTGGGACTCGGTATCTTTACCCCTTGCAGCAGCTTTCCGTTGTGCATTTTTCCCATTTCAGATGGCTGAAGTAATGAAGTCTAGGGAGCACAGTGAATTTCTCTAATGTGTGCATAGACAGATGAGTCAATTTACAGCTTTTTGAGGATTTCGCCTGGAACACATACATTCCTTAGGACTTGCTTTTACTGCCTTTGTGTACTGGAGCTGCGGCTTCACAGACACCTGACTTTACATGATGAAAAGAAAATGCATTACTTTACGTTGGTGACAGGAAACTTGTTTGAAGTGTTTAAAATACAGGAAATGATGTCTATTTTAAAAATTTGAAGGTGCCGGGCGGTGGCGCACGCCTTTAACCCCAGCACTTGGGAAGCAGAGGCAGGTGGATTTCTGAGTTTGAGGCTATCCTGGTCTACAGAGTGAATTTTAGGATAGCCAGGGCTAAACAGAGAAACCCTGTCTCGGAAAAACCAAAAAAAGAAAAAAAAAGTTTGTAGGTGTGGGTGGTGGTGGTGGTGCATGCCTTTAATCCTAGCACTCGGGATTAAGAGGCATGTGGATCTCTGAGTTATAGGCCAACCTGGTTTATAGGTGGAGATCCAGGGCAGCAAGCATTACCCAGAGAAACCCTGTCTCAGAAAAACAAAACAAACAAAAAAGGAAGTTTGAAGGTAATTTATTTAAGAATTCTTAGTAAAGTATTTTTTTTCTTTTTTCTTTTTTTTAAAGATTTATTTATCATTATATGTAAGTGCACTGTAGCTGTCTTCAGACACACCAGAAGAGGGCATCAAATCTCATTATGGATGGTTGTGAGCCACCATGTGATTGCTGGGATTTGAACTAAGGACCTTCTTAAGAGCAGTCACTGCTCTTACCTGCTGAGCCAGCTGAGTCAGCTCACCCATCTTAATCCTTTTGATTAATTTTACCCTTCTGTTGTGGTGGCTTATTTTCAGAGGTGCCTTAAACTGGAGCATGCACTCAGGAATGTGATGGAGATAGTAGAGATCCCAGGAGTCAGGATGCTGTTGTCTTGCAGAAGAGGAGGCTTGGGGAGGTGGGACTAGTGTACAAAAGGCAACTGTATGGTCATAGGCCTGTTGGAGTAAAAAGAGTATGAGTTTCTTCTGTTACTAGAGGGAGTATGGCGGCACTTGAAGGGAAGGGAAAATAAGCTTTCTTACAATTGTCATGTCTAGAGCTTTTTGTCTTTTCTCTACTTTTTGCAGGCCTTTTGGTAAAATTAGAATTCAAATTAGTAGGACTAATAATGTATAAAACATGTAATGAATGTAATATATGAAAACCTTATCCATTTTCTTCCCAAGCTTTTAATCAGTTTGTTCTACCCTGGAACATTTGTTGAAACTGGTTTCTTAAACGTAGCTAGTGTATAGTCAAGAATCTTGGAATTCTTGAAGCTTATAAAGGTCTTTAAGTTTATGGGAATATTTTTCCCACCAGCTAAAGAAAATAATCTATAAGTATATGCTACTTAAGTTTAAATTTGAAAACTAGTTTGAGTTCATTTTATGTTAATATTACAGAATTTACTCTTATTTTAAAAACACCACATACACCTTTTAAAAGTAAAGGTTGTGAACAATGGTCCTGCAAGAGCAACAAGAGCGCCTAACCACTGAGATGTCTCTCTAGCCCTGACCCCAATTTCTGGCCCCTGTCCTATTTATTGTTTTTACCTAACCTAATATTCCTATTCTCTTGTCCCCCAGTTTGGCCCTCCCCACCCTTTCACTACAGGAAGAAGACAGGATGATCCCTCTTGTTCTCACTGCCCTCTTACACAGCGGGTCCTTTCCTCAGCTTCTAATGGTCTAGTTCTCTCCATGTGTTTTGCTTTAGTGTATGGATAATTACTCGACTTTTAGGTATTATCTGTGGCTGAAGTATAAAATTTCAGTGTGATAAGACAGACACTATTTGTGTTTGTGTGTGGCCTTTGTGTGTTGTGTTAGTGAGTGTGCTATCTGGAGGCTGTAGGACATTGGGATGCCTGCTCTGCCACTCGTCCTCATTTCTTTGAGGCACTCACTCACTGAATAGAGTTAGGCTAGCAACCACATGCCCAGGATTGTAGGCCCAAGTTAGTTTGCACAGCCAGCTTTAAAGTGGCTTCTAGGGAATGGGGCTGGGGCTTGTGCAGCAAGTGGCCCTGCTCTGAGCTGAGTGTCTTCCCCAGCCCACCCACTGCTTTCTGACAAGTCACTTCTCGGTCATTTTTTAATGCGCTTTGGCAGTGTTGCTTTCTAGGCCCCTGTACAGCTACCTACCATGTAGGGCAGCTTCTTGCAGTTCATTTGTGAATTCCCCATAGCTCTGGACTCTCCTCCTGGCCCCTCTGCGCTAGTATTTTGGTTAAAGATGACTGGGGAGTCACTTCACAAGCCAGGTGGCTCTTTGCCTTCTGCTCTTAGGCTTCCGATGGCACGTGATGGTATTCTTTTTTTTTAATTTTTTTTAATTTTTTTATTTTTGTGATGGTATTCTTGATACTGATGCTTTGTGTCATGTTTTCTTCCCCTTTTGAGAGTATTTTTGTTTTTAATCTCTGCTACTCTTTTTGAAATATTGAATATTTTGATGTAGGTTTTTCATTCATGTGCGGTAGGCCCATTTTTCTTTCCTTTTCTTTCTTTTGAAATGTAAGAATCATGAGCTGACAACGTGGCTCAGTGAGTAAATGTGCTTGCTGTGAGGACTGACAGGTCCCCATGGGAGGGGAGAGTTGAGTTAGTGTCTTCTGCCACTACATGATAAATGAGTATAATAGAAACATTACTGATGAGTGTTCATTCACCATTATTTACAGTAAACTACACCAGTAAGTAGCATCCTAATACTAGAAAGTTATTCTCAACTATTAACCCAAGTACAGAAAAGTTGAAGCCTACATGTAAAGAATAAGTTGGTAAAGAAAAAGCAAGCTGATCAGTTATTTATATTGTAAAATGTTTAGCCATGTATGTCAGCAGCTCTAACTTTTTAACATCCCCAACCATATGATTGCATTTTCATAAGCAGTATTAGATATTTCTTGAGTTATAGCCTTTTTTCCTTTTCTTTTTTTTAGATTTATTTATTATTTTATGTATATGAGTACACTGCCACTCTTACACACCAGAAGAGGGCATCAGATCTCATTACAGATGACTGTGAACCACTGTGTGGTTGCTGGGAATTGAACTCAGGACCTCTGGAAGAGCAGCCAGTGCTCTTAACTGCTGAGGCATCTCTCCAGCCTGAATCATAGCCTTTTTATACACAAATCTCAACTTTGCATAAAGGAATGTCTCCCATGTCCATTTAAGTCTCAATTAAACAACAGCTTACACGAGGATTTGTCTAGCTTCTTTCTTTGGTGGCAAGTTGGTAATGATAACAGTTTGCAAATACTGCATTTGTGTGATGATAGAAAAATGAATTCTGGTGTGGCTGCTTTTAAACTATCTTACCCAAACTTTAAGAATCATCTATTTAATGCCAAAGATATGGCCTTAGAAAAAAATTAACTCATCAAAACTGATTTTGATACATAGGAAGTCAGGGTCCCTTTTTGGCTGTCATTAATAAAAAAAATCAAGGAAAGGCTCAAATGGGAGCTCAAAGAAAATTTTATTAGGGTTTAAAGGAAAAACTCCCAGGGCAGGCAAGCTGGAAAAAGAGAGAAGAAAATCTTGGCCATTTATCTGGCATGGAGGTCAGACACATGGCAGACAAGCAGTTACATGGTGGGGAGGAGGACATAAAAGGAAGCCCTAAGGATTAGGGGAAACCTGTTGTTAGGGAAAGCAAGCTTACAGAAGAGAAAGGAGAAGTCCTGCTCTTTCTAAAGGATTCAGAAAAGTGGGCGGGCTTAGGAAGTTGGCTATAGCCTGCTAAAATGCTGCATGGAATTCTAGGAAGGAAAAGTACAGTCCCTAACTAAAGGACTAATTTATTCAGCCTGTCTCTTTAGCATGACTTAGGGTGAGCCTGCCTTCCTAGGGAAGGTCCCTTGGCCCAGGTGAGTGACCCAGCCCAACTGGAATGTTAGACCTCCATTTAGGGAAGAGATTTTATTCTCTGGGCCAGAGGCATTTCCCTTAATTACCTATGATGACAATTTCTTAGATTTCTCAGAATGATGGATTCTGATGGATGTGGGTTATGAGTGTTTTTGTTCTGGTGAATTATTTTAAATTTTTAATTGGATGGGGATGGAGTGGGGAGTTGCCAGTGCTGCTGGAGGCTAGAGACATCAGACCCTTCGAACTGGAGTTAACAGGCAGTTACAGCCACTTGACATGGCAGCTAGGACTCAAACTTGGTCCTCTACAAGAATGGTATGTCCTCTTTAACAGTTAAGACTTAATTGCTTATTTCCAGTCCCCTGTTTATTTTTCCAGTTAGTTTTTTAGGCACAGTCTCATAGAGCCTTGGTGTTTTGGAACTTGTTGTGTAGATCACAGTGGTCTCCAGCTCAAAGAGATCCACCTGCCTTTTCCTCCTCAGTACCAGGGTTAAAGGTATGTGTCTGGTGAAATTTTAAAATATTTACTTATACAAATATTTTATGTATCTAGACAGACAACAACTACCGAAGTGGTTCTGCATACTAGCTATAAATAAGTTTTGTTTGAGTAATGACTAGGATATTCCTCAGCATTTAGAAAAAGCTGTTCTTCAGTACAGGGCACATAATTATGCTATCAAATACTTTTTTTTGTTAAAGAAGGCAACTCTACAAAGCTTTCATTTCATTTACTCTCAACTGGGTTCTTGATACAAAACAAACAGCAAAAAATAAAGAAAAAACCTAAACAGCTGTCACTACTTCCAGAACCAGCACACCACACTTACTATGTAGAGTGTAGTTATTATTTTGTAGTACAAATTAATTAAAAACTAAGATCCAGATCTCTTACTTGCATGCAAACACACACACACACACACACACACACACACACACACACACACACACTCTGTCTCGTCAGAAAACAATGCCAGCAATTATTGAGCTGCATCTTTTGTCCAAGAGTGCCCAGTTAGTCTCTTGTCATAAAGAGCATTTACAGTCTGAGGGTGTTTATCTTTGCCTCTTTGGCCAGCACCTGCCATCCTATCTGAATGCTTTCATTTCATCCATTCCTGTCTGTTGCCTGTTGTTTCTTCAGTGCCTCTTGGCTTGTTAGTAGGAAGGATATGGCTACTTCTAGGTATAGTGGAGAAGAAAGTTTGTTGTTGATAAAAGGGAAAGCATAACCAGACATAGAGACACCTGGGAGAGTCCAGAGTATGACCCTGAACCTGTAGGGAGAGAGGTGAGGGGCAAAAGGGAGAGCCAGAAGACCAAGAGTCCAGGAGGGTATAAAGTGTAGACAAAATTGGCTGGGTATCCAGAATGTCTGGATTATATGGGGAGGACAGCCCAGCCCAGCCCTTGGGCTGGAGACATTTAGAGTATGGGGTAGAGTATGCCAGCCATGACCGTAACAAGGGGCTGAGGGGTGCTTCAAGAACCTGGCAGCCAGGTCTGCTTTGGTTCATTTAAGTAGGCACCTCAGTTATCCATTTGTCTCGGGTCAGCTATCATCAGCTTCACTATCATAAAGATCTTTTTGTGTTATTCTTTTCTGTTTTTTTTTTTTTTGAGAGTTGATTGATTGATTGAATAATTAGTTCACGATCTTAGGTTTTCTTTGGCTTCCCAAATGCTGTCAGTATGTCGATCCTGCCTTGCCTTCCCAAAATGCAGCAGTGCTGACCCAGTGCACATGTCCTTCAAGCTTTGCTTCTTCAGCTGTTCATTCTCTTCATTCTGTTTCCCATCTTTTGCATTGTGGTTTTACTAGAGCCCATAGCTTAACCAGTGGACTTGAGTTCACTGCTAAGTGTTCTTTGGGTCAAGGGTCCTCTAGTCTAAGCTTCAGGCTTGAATCATCTTTTTTTTTTTTTTTTTTTTTTGGTTTTTCGAGACAGGGTTTCTCTGTATAGCCCTGGCTGTCCTGGAACTCACTCTGTAGACCAGACTGGCCTTGAACTCAGAAATCTGCCTGCCTCTGTCTCCCAAGTGTTGGGATTAAAAGCGTGTGCCTCCACTGCCCAGCTATGAATTGCTTTTTTTAACTTTAATTTTTATTTTTAAAATTAACGTCAGAGATATTTGCTGTCATCTTTTTGGAAAGAAAAAGCCTGGCTTCCACTGCTCTGGAGTCAAGTGGAGGGAGTACCAGGAGGTACATTACAGGAGCATGTAGTCTGTCATTATGTGATGCTCAGTTTTTAGCATGGAGGCTAACATAAATCCCCAGCTATGCTGTTTCCATAGTCTTTTCATAGAACTTGTCTAGATTAAATTTTTCCTCGGACTTTGCTCAGGGCCTGGTGAGGAGTAGGCTGGTGGCTGTTGAGGAACTGTGGTGAGTGGTGAGTTTTGACCTTAGCTGCATTCGTTCTCTCAGTGAATCTTGCTAAGAGTCCTGTGGTGAGAATCGGTGTCTCATCTTGGCTTCTCCCATTCTTTCTTTATTTTTTAAAGATTTTATTTATTTCATGCATATGTTGAGTACACTGTACCTGTCTTCAGACATACCAGAAGAAGGTATCAGATCCCATTACAGATGGTTGTTAGCCACCATGTGGTGGCTGGGAATTGAACCCAGGACCTCTGGAAGAGCAGTCAGTGCTCTTAACCGCTGAGCCATCTCTCCAGCCCTGGCTTCTCCCATTCTGCAGGAGCTCTGCTCTGGCTTACTCTACAGTCAGTTATTGCTGACTTATTGATGCTTGTTTCTTTGTTTTTTTGTTATTTTGTTTTTTTTTCATACAAAGACTTAATATTGTTCCAGGCTGGTCTTGAACAACTGGCCTCATCTGGTTGTAGCTTCCTTAGAGGCGTGGCATATTTAGTTTTTTTTTTTCTTCCGAAGTTTGCTATTAAAGGACTGTATTGTGTTTAGGGGCTCTTCAGTGTTTTTTCATTCCCTTGTTTGTTGTGGGCTAATTTTTTTCCTCTTTTGCTGTCCTGTCAGTGGGGTATTAAAGATCTAGTGTACTGTATCACTATCTATTTCTTTTAGTCAACAGTTCATATGAATAAATAAACTACACATGAGCAACATTTTAAGAAATGTGTTAATAGTTCAAAGTAGCTTTGTAAAATGGAAGGTTCATTGTAGTGCTTCACTTATGATTCAGTGTGATAAAGTAGTTATGATTAAGAAAGGTGATGCAGTATATACTTTTGGTTTCCATATCTCTGTGATATTCGTCTGACATTTGATGTGAAGGGAACGATTTGTGAGACTACAGATTTAACTCAGAGCTCATTAATATCCAAAGTCATTTTCTTGGTCTCATGTTTTATTTTTCTAAACTTATATGGAAGTTGTTTATATCACTAGTTGGGCTTCCCAGATAGTTAAAGTGGTGGGAAAATCTTTAAATCTCTTTAACTTAATTTCAGGTGAAACAGATGAGATGACCTCATCTACAGAGTGTAACGTTGTCCTGGATAGTACAGTGGTTCCTGAAATCTCAGGGATTTTATGTTTATTTTCCTCTGTTATTTGATCTGGGACATTTTGTTGTTGCGGTCTTTTTACTTAAACTTTGCTTATACTTAGAATTCATTTGCAAAGGAATCTTTTACCAAGCTTCTCTCACTAGTTCTAATATAACAATTAAAATTCAGAAAAGCTATTTTATAGCTCTGTCATATTTTCTATAAGCTTCCTAATTTATATTAGCTTCTCAAAAGTACTAAATTTCTGGTGGCAAATTATAAGCGTAAGAATTTGTTATTTAAATCAAAATGTATCCTTTTCATTCTATCAGTGTTTTAAGAAAAACAACACATGATCAGTTTATTTGAGACATTATAAGTAAATTTCTGATACTATATAAAATAAATAAACTGATAATCAAAAAAATAAAGATCTAGTACGCACTGTGGTTAGCTTTGTTTGTCCCTGTCACTAGTATCTGTCAGCTTGTTACTTGAAGGCTGTTTTTTAGTGGTTGCTCTGAGTGTTATAAAGACCTTAGGGTTGTTGCTTCCTAAGGAAAAAAAGTAACTTTTTTTTTTTTTTTTTGATTTTTCGAGACAGGGTTTCTCTGTGTAGCCCTGGCTGTCCTGGAGCTCACTCTGTAGACCAGGCTGGCCTCGAACTCAGAAATCCACCTGCCTCTGCCTCCCAAGTGCTGGGATTAAAGGCGTGCGCCACCACCACCCGGCAAAAAGTAGCTATTGTGCCTTACATTTACACACACATACACTTTGAACCTTTGAACTCTGGATGGATTAACATTTTGAACAATCTATAAGTATATAAAGTGCCTTGGAGGCAACAGCTTGGAGAGTCTTAACCTACTAAAAGCTCTTCTGTTTTAGACTTTTTTATAATATGAAATGTGTGATTTTTTTTTTTAAGTAAATAACTAGGATCAGGATAGACCTAATTAACTTTATTACTTTCTGACATAAAATATTTTGAACAGCTTCTCCCTCACTAGGAGAAAAACAATTAATAAAATCAACCAAATGAGCTTTCTTACTCATCCAGCACAGATTGGTATTTGAATTGAACAAAGGACTATTTGCAAGATTGAGGCCTACTTAGGAGCATACTGGCAGACATATGTGTGAGTCACACCATCTGGTTACAGTCGTACCTGGGTGGTGGTCATTAAAACAAAACTCCTGGGGATCTGGATATGACTTAATTATACTGCAGAAACATACTAGGCTGAACTGGCAGGTTGCTTTGGAACTGGAACTCTCAAATAAACTGGCATACATGCCTTCAAAACATAAATACTCCAGTTACTAAATGAGTCAAAAAATGTTGGCCCAAAATTGGAGACTCAGTGTGTATTTTTAGAGTTCAGAGTGGACAGTGTTTTAGTATTGGCTCTGAAAGAAATGATGTGATTTATTTGCCTAATACTTTCATCAGATAGATAGTATGACTCATATCATTATAATGAGCTGTATTCATGTGATAAGGAGACTAGCTGAGGAGACTGGCATCAGTGTGCAGGAGTAGGTGCTAACAATATGTCAGTTTTGATTCACTAAGGATTCTGTTTATTTAAGAGATTACATTTGGTAGATAGAGAACACATTTTGCCAGCTGGGCATGGTGGTACACACTTGGAATCCTGGCATTTGGGGAGTGGAGGTGGAAGGATCAGGAGCTTAAGGCCAACAGGCTACAGAGTGAGGTGAGGTGTAGACAGACTTGGACTCTAAGTGGCCTGGCCTCAGGAAAAACAAACAACAACCACAAAAATTTTAACTTCACACATAACAGTTCTTTTACAAATCAGTCTCTGTGTCTCTGTCTCTGTCTCTGTCTCTCTCTCTCTCACACACACACACATATACCCACCCACCATTTTGTTTTGTTTTGTTTTTTCCTTGTAACTACCACCACAGAGCTGAGGTGTTCCATCACCTTGTAAAATTGTTAGGCTTTTTCTCTCCCTGATCTGCAATTCCTTACACTGCAGTTTGCCTTTCTGGGAACGGCATGTGGATGGAACCAGCTTTTCCAATTGTTCACTGTTACTCACTGTACCTGTAAGATTAATCTAGACTTGCTGCTTGCAATAGCTTGCCCCCTTTAATTTTTTTATTTCACCATATTTCATTGTCTTTAAAAAACAAAACAAAACAAAACAAAACAAAACACAAACACGCCGGTGGTGGTGGTGGTGGTGGTGGTGGTGGTGGCGGCGGCGGCGGCGGCAGCGGCGGCGGTGGCGGCGGTGGCGGCGGCGGTGGCGGCGGCGGTGGCATGCCTTTAATCCCAGCACTTGGGAGACAGAGGCAGGTGGATTTCTGAGTTCGAGGCCAGCCTGGTCTGCAGAGTGAGTTCCAGAACAGCCAGGGCTACACAGAGAAACCCTGTCTCGAAAATCCAAAAAACAAACAAACAAACAAACAAACAAACGAAACCCAAAACAGTTCCTCATTTGAGAGGCAATTGTATTGTTTCTAGTTTCTTTTGTATATGAATAGTGAAGGTATAAGCAAAAGACAAATTTGGGGACAAATATAAATTTATATTTCACTCGTGACTTTTACTACAAGGTTTATATAGCAAACATGTATATTTGATTATATTATAAATATTAAAAAATTAACAGGCTTGTTCTGATTTTTCTCTTTCTACTGGTTTTGGAAACTGCAAATTCTATACTTGTTAATCACTGTTGAAACTATGCTGTTCACACTAACATTCTGGGATTAATAAGTATTTTAATTTGATAATATATAGTTGTTGAAAATATGCTTTCTCAAGTATTTTTGTTGCTAAGACTGTATCCTTTTACTGTCACATTGACATTGGATGTTTAGATTTGCCTTTGTTGGGCTCTGAGTCTGCTCTTTTGCGTCTCCAGAACTTTTTACATAGTTTTGTTTTTTAAAGTGTATATGGCGTAGATTTCTTTACTAGAGTTTCCTGGGTAACAGCTTTCTTTTTCTCTTTTAAGTCTGAGACTACTGGCATTTTATCATGTTCTTCAGTAATGGCTTTTCTGGATCACAGCAAGTTATTTCCTTTGCCAGATAATATTCTCATTGCCACTGTTGTTTGTAATTTATTTTAAACTCTTTGAAATTTTGACAGATTCCTTCTAAATGTAGTTTTTATTTTCCACAATTTTGTTGTTAACTTTCGTTTAATCTGGAAAAAAAAAGTCAGCCATTCAAATGCATCTTCATTGAGTTGTGTAGCTGTAGAGCTGGCTCTAGGTGTCTGTCAGGCTTCCTGGTTATAGCTTGCCTTCCCTCCTCTCTTCCCCTCCCTTCCTTCCATCTTTATGTTACCTTCTGGCTTCTTTATCTGTTTTCTGTCTTTCAGTTCATTAATTTTTCATTTAGAAATGTTTATTTTGATTGATTGGTTGGTTGACTGATTGGGGGTGGGTGAGGGCAGAGTCTCATTATGTAGTCCTCCTGGCTGTACTAGAACTCTGTAGACCAGACTGGTCTCAAACTCACAGAAATCCATCTGCTTCCTGAGCTCTGGGCTTAAAGGCATACACTACCATGCCTGGCCTTTGTTTAGGTGTTTAATCTGCGTTTTAGCTGGTTTGCTGAAAATTTAACTTATACATTATAGACTTTGATTTCAGAAAATTGGGATTTGAAAGATGTCCCATCTCCTTCCTGGAGACGTGGCTTGGCAGTTGTAAGCCTGTACTGCTTCTGCTGAGGGCCCGAGTTTAGTCCCAGCACGCACATAGCCCCTCACTCTGGCCTGACCCCAGCTCTAGGGATTCCTACGTCCTCTTCTGGACTCCCAGACACCTGCACTGGCATTTATATACACCCATCACACACATGCACATTATTACAAAGACAGTTAAACAGCGAAGCCGAAAGACTACACTGTCTGCCATATTTTACAGTTAAATTGAGATTAGATATGCTAATTGCCTGTATAGGAGCTTTGCATGCTTTCTGTTTTTAAACATTATTAACTTATTTTTCTGTCCAGTTGCATTGAATGATATAGTTCATTCTTGGTTATTTGCTACTGATGCTGTTTTTTTATTCTTTAAGTTCTTTAGCATTTATTTTGTATATGTGTAGGTCTGGGTGTGCTACAAGCACGCATGGAGGTCGGAGAACAGCTGGTGGGAGTCAGCTGTTCCTCCATGTGAATTCTAGGAGGTGAGCTTTGATCACCAGTGCCTTGCCCTGCCAAGTCAGCTTGTCAGCCAGCCACATTTTAACCTTAAAAGGTTTTTTTGTTCATTTAATGTGTACATATATGCCTGTGTGAGTTTGTGTGTGTAGGAGCCCTTGGAGATCAGAAAAGAGTTGTCAGCTCCTGATGGAATTGAGTTCCAGGCAGTTGTGAGTCTCTGTGAAGGTGCTGGCAGTAGGTCCTGGGTCTTCCGTGAGGACAGTAGTAAGTGCTCTAAGTAAGTAAGTAGTAAGTACCTGCCAAGCCTGTATACACATGTACTCATGCACTTCACACTTGTGTATTTATTTACAGTTTTAGAAAGATTTAGATATTCTACTTTCTGTTCTGTATATAATGTTATCGAAACCTATTGAATATAGAGTGAAAGTAGAGTGTTGAGAGATTAAAAACGCTGTAAAGTTTATACCTGAATAGAGTGGAGTCAGAGGAATTCTTTTTTTTTTAAAGATTTATTTATTTTATGTATATGAGCACACACTGTAGCTGTACCGATAGTTGTGAGCCTTCACCTGGTTGTTGGGAGTTGACTTTAGGACCTCTGCTCACTCTGGTCAACCCCAGTTGGCCCAATCACTCTGGTAGACCCACTCGCTCAGTCCCTGCTCCCTCAGGCCCAAAGATGTATTTATTATTATAAGTAAGTACACTGTAGTTGTCTTCAGACACACCAAAAGAGGGTGTCAGATTTCATTACGGGTGGTTGTGAGCCACCATGTGGTTGCTGGGATTTGAACTCAGGACCTTTGGAAGAGCAGTCAGTGCTCTTAACCGCAGAGCCATCTCTCCAGCCCCCCAGAGGAATTCTTTTAGTCTCTCCAGCCTGATAATATATTTGTTGTATTTAGACCAGTGCTTTTCATGATGGGAATGAATTTGATTGTTCCTACTCATTGGGAAGTATTACATTTAGTGAAGCCAGGGACACTGCTCAGTACCTGGAGTGCACAGCCTCCCACAGTCAAGTTGTGCAGGATCAAATGCCAAAAGCACCTAGGTTAAGAAACTGAGTTAGTGAAGTGAGTTTTCAGTGCTGAAGCTCGTAGGCAGGTGGGTGTCACAGTATTTGGGAGGAAAGGTTTTCAGGTTTCAGGAGCATGCAAAGAAGGCCATAGGATCCCATTCTCTCTTTGCTGTTTTCCTTCTGTTTGTCACCCTAGTTGTTACATCCAGAAAGTCATGATTAAAGTCCAAATGTTTTTATTACCACTGGTCAGGCAGATTTTCTATTATTTCTTGAATTTATTTTTTTAGTTATATAAATGGGATTTTTGTTGTGGAAAACTTGGAGAGAGTAGAAAATTAAATATAGAAAAAAAGTAACCATTAATGGCTCAGTGAAGAAGTAGTTGGTTTTTTTTGAGACAGGGTTTCTCTGTGTAGTCCTGGCTGTCCTGGAACTCACTCTGTAGACCAGGCTGGCCTCGAACTCAGAAATCCACCTGCCTCTGCCTCCCAAGTGCTGGGATTAAAGGCGTGTGCCACCACTGCCCAGCAGATAAGCAGTTGTTACACCAAAGTCAGATGTGCTGTGTCTACCATTCTGTCATTTCTATGGCAAGATGGGAGTAGAGACAGCAGAAATAGCTAGAGAGTCTGCCTCTAATAAGGGAGAAGGTAAGAGCTGATTGCACACATAAACTTAAAAACTGTGCAGATAGAAAATTTAATCCTATCTTCTGTATGAAGGACTCTTAACATGAAATCTTTTGGTCTTTTTCAAAGATTATTTTAAAATAGCATCCTGAAAAGTATTGTGTAATTTTTAGTCAGAAAGCACAATCATAAATATGTATACTATGATGTGACTTTAATTTTAGCCACATGCTTTCTGGTTTTTTTTTGTTTTTTTTTGTTTGTTTGTTTAAGAAATTGAAGTATTTCTTAATGTTTTCCTATTGTGTGAATAATGTGTAATGACCATCTCATACATAATTATTTAGCTACATTGTAGATAACCTCTTTTAGAATAGCTTCCTAGATAGTCTCAATGGCATAAAAAAGCTAATTGATACAAAGTGATGAATTGATCCCACCCTTAGTGCATCACATAAACTGACTAGGAGAGTTAGAGAAAGCAGCATGAATGCATGTGGAATTTCCTTGACCTTAACTGACTTTGTAATAAATATGGCCTCAGGAAATCTAGTCTTACTATTTTATGTGTATTGGGAGACCTTAAATCTTAACTCATCCATCTCTCTAAATGGGAAAAATAATCTGCCCTATTTAGTTGAGTCAATTGGGGTTGTATTTATTTTTATAAGTTCATTTTTTGTTTAGTTTGATCACATGAATGCCTTTGTCTTATGATGTGGTATTTGTCTCAGTCAACATTTTAGTGCCGTCATGACCAAGAGAGCTCTTACCAAAGACGCATTTCATTGCCAGCTTGCTTACAATGTGAGAGTTGTTTATCATGGTGGCGAGCATGGCTGCATGTAGGCAGGGAGGGTGCTGCAACAGTCGCTGAGAGCTTGACTTCCTGATCCACAGCCTGGCTGGCACACACACACACACACACACACACACACAGACAAACAGGTGGACAGAGGGACAGAGACAAAAAGGAAGAAAGAGAGAAACACCGAATTGATCTCAAGCCCATTCATTCCCATTGGTACCTCCAACAAGGCCATAACTTCTAATCCTTTCCAATAGTTCATTCATCCACTGGGAGGTAAGCTTACAAATGCACAAACCCATGGTGGGACATCCTCACTTAGACTGCTGCAATAGTCCTTTGATTTACATTGATTTTAAAAAATTCTTATTTAAAAACTATGTACATTGTGAATGGGTACATATGCATGTAGCACATGTAGAGATCAGAGGACAATTTGCAGCAGTCAGTTCTCTGCTGCAAATATACATATATATATCATGTAGATCAGGTTCTAGGAATTGAACTCAGATTATCAGGCTCAGCAGCAAGCACCTTTATGCTTTGTTTTATCTTGCTGACCCAGACATTTCCATCGTTTACAAGACAGAAAAGTAAAAGCTTTACTGGGACAAGGAGAGGCAAAGGAGCAAGTGAGAGGAAGTAGGCATTGGGGAGGGAATTCTGTTAAGGTTAGGGTGTAGGTGTGTGTCATGAGTTAATAACTTCCTAGTGGTGGATTTACCTTGTAATAGAGATGAATTGGGAAACAAGTGTCATGATTTTGGTGCATATGACTTCTTGCCTTTAGAGGTTGAGAAGTAGCCGGGCAGTGGTGGCGCACGCCTTTAATCCCAGCACTTGGGAGGCAGAGGTAGGGGGATTTCTGAGTTCGAGGCCAGCCTGGTCTACAGAGTGAGTTCCAGGACAGCCAGGGCTACACAGAGAAACCCTGACTCAAAAAAGCCAAAAAAAAAAAAAAAAAAAAAAGAGAAGTAATGTTAACAGATAGTTGCAAGGTCCTTGGAAGTTACACAGCAGTTGTACAGTTCAGGTCTGGAAGCCATCCAGCTGTAGTTGTTACTGCAGTGGGTAGTGTTAGTTTGTCCTCTGTCCACTGCGTAGTTCCATGTTCTTAGGGAGTGGGTGGAAACAGTACCTTGGTTTAAAGTCGTCGAAGCAAAGCAAAACCAACAAAGTCCAGGTTAACTTCTCTCCCGCCCAGACTGTGGAAGAGATTAAAATGTGACTGGCCTTCATTCTCAAGGGAACCCAGGAAGACACCTTCATCCCTGACAGCAGGGTGGAGAGGGTGAAGCAGAAAGAGGGTGAAGATGGCTGCTCAGGAACAGTTCTCCTTATGTTTAGGCTGAAAAAGTGAGCTATGATTGCTATACACAGGTATTGTTCAGAAAGGTTTTGGAATTTTGATTGACTTTTGGATCACTTATATCATTGTTAAATCTCATTTTTAATGTTTATAACAAGCCTCATATACATAATAAATTTTGGTAACTGGACTCTAAATAAAGTCTTGAAGTAATTTGCTGCAACATTGCTTGGATTGTTTAGCCCTGATTAGGTAGGTAGATAAGCCACTTGGTGCTATTAGGAGCAGAATTCTCAGTACATTTTTGTTCAGTTTTCTTGAAGCCATTATAAGTCTTAATTGTAGAATTAACTGTACAATTTAACTTTAATTTTAAGTGTAGATTTCTAGATCTAGCTATCTCTTGAGTCTGTTCTCTATATCCTCAAGGCTGCTGCTGCTAGCTGGTTTTTTCATTTGTTTCTCTGTGTAATAGCCCTGGCTGGCCTTGAACTCACAAGAGATCTGCCCGACTCTGCCTTCTAAGCCCTGGGATTAAAGCACTCCTAGCCAGGCTTGGTCTTGAACATTTACTGCTTATTGAGGTGATTTTAAAAAGTTTTTTTTTTTTTTTTAAATAAATCCTTATTTGAATTGATAGGTATTATTATTCTAGTTGGTGGAGTGAATTTGGGAGAGTAGAATCCAAAAAAGTGAGGTGAACTAAAGCCTTATGCAATAGCCAGATTCATTCAGGGCATCAAATAATTTTATGTTCTGAGGGCATTCTGAGGATTAAGCAAGGTCATGCGAGCAAAGTTCACTTGAGTTCAAGTTATATACAGTCAGAAAGGCAAGGTCACAGAAGTCTAGGCTTTACCCAATCACAAAAACTTCTCAACATGGTTGATCTGAACTAACCCACTCCTGTTATTACATCTGGGAGGGGCACGAAAGCGCATTCCAAGAACAAACCCCTGTTCTGAAGGAACAGAGATTACAAGACTCTTGGCTTGTTTACTGGAGTTTTCTCACAAGGTCTTGAAGATCTCTTCACACACCTTTGTTCATGGACCATGCTCCAACAGACTGGGAGATGGGACTTTATTCAAACTGATGAATCACCTCAGACTTTTTGTCATGTTCCGTTCCGTGTTCACACATGTGAGTGCATCACTAGCTCTTTCTTAGGGAACCATGAGAATATGTGAGTAGTTACAAAGTTCTTTACCATGGTGCTCTTCCATAGAGGCTTCTGTCCACACAGGTGCATATGGTAATACTTTGTCCAGAAGCTAGTGTGTTAGAGTACTACTGTTCCTCCTGGGTAATTGCTCAGATCTATCTTGAAGAATACTAGTACTCTGGATCCTAGCTACATTTACTGTACCTGTATGATAAGCAATAGTTTAATATTTAATACTATTTATGGAATGAAAAGACTTGTAAGTTTTTGAATAAGTAGAATAATTTAAAAACACAGAGTAGTAAAATTTGTAAAATATTTTATTTTTTAGGAGAGGGTTAAATCCACCTCACAGGGTGAAATCTATCTCCATGACAACATTTACACAACAGGAAATTGAATTCCTACAAAAACATGGAAATGAAGTAAGTATTTTGCAATTTTCAAATATGTTGCAATCATTTTAATGTGATTTAATAAGTTGCTTAAAATGGTGAGTTTCTTGTCTCAATGTTAATTATTGTATTCCATATTTAGAAATTTCAGAAAGTTGTTATTTGGTAATGCATTTGGAATTAATGCCTAAGTGATTTTCTGTAGTACTGAAGTAAAACACAGATAGGTATTTAAAACTTAGCAGTGTTGGCTGTAGAAAGCATATTTGGTGACCGTGCTGTATCTCGATGGAGGGAAAAGAGCCAGCTCTGTAATACGGCGATAAGCTTGGGAACATGCTGTGTGATGAGCTTCCACTTGAGGCCCTCTCATTATGTGTCTATGATGCTTAATGCTTAACAGGTGCTTAGCAGAGGGGGCTTGGAAAGGATTTGGAGGGGAACTGGTTTCTATGACGTCTCATGGGCTCCCAGGAATCCATACTGTTTGCTTATTTATTTTTAGATGTAAGTTTTGTTGCTAATAAAAGCAGTGATCTATTGTTTTAAAAATGGGTAAAATTAATAAAAGAGTATAGGCTTGCTTTTTCTGTTTTCTTTTGTTTTCGGGGGAAGGTTTTGAGACAGGGTTTCACTATATAGCCCTGGCTGTTCTAGAACTACTGTGTAGACCAGACTGACCTTGAACTCAGAGATCTACTAGGTTTTTTTCTCTAGGATCAAAGGTATGCACCACTGTGCCTGGTGGGAATGCTTTTTAACCTTGGTAAGGCTGAGTGGGTAGGGTCAGCTCGGCTCAGTTGACGGACAGGAAACATTCTTACTTCACAGGAAAAGCCTACTTTCTAGGAAGCCGGTAGACTTCAGTTGTACTCTTTGGTTGCATATCTGTGATAACCTTAGCGCTGACAGACATGACAGAAGGGGTTGAATGTTAAGATTTTACTGGTTTTAGTTGCCTCTTATTTAATTATTAGAAAATGTTTACAAGTTTATTATAATCTTTCTTCCCAGTGCTTCAGAATCATTATTTTAAAATAATTTGCCTAACCATTTTTGGACACGTGTAATCACAGCACTCAGAGAGAGGCAAGGAGATTAAAACTCAAGATTAGGGTTGACTACATAGCAAGTTCTGGGCCAACCTGGGCTGCATGAAAATCACCAAAATCTAAAATGGAATAGAATTATTTGCCTAGTATGCCTAAAATGTTGAAGAGTGAATTCACAATTGTGAAATTTTCTAAAATACATATTTAGAGAATAGAGCATACTTTAAAGTTTCCCAGTTTTGCCAGTGATAAAATATCTTGAGTTAGTAGATGATTTGAGTATTATATAGAAAGCTACAAAGCTGAACAACATGGCTCACCATTTAAGAGCACATGCTATTCTTTACTAGGACCCTAGATAAGTTCCTAGCACCCAAGTCAGGGAACTCCTATAACTCCAGCTCCAAGGAAGCTGATGCCTTTTTATATCTGCCTTGCCCTCCCCCCTCTTTAAAAAAGGTACAATACTTTTAGACACGTGTATTTAGGATTAAAATGGCAGTGTCATATATCTTTTTTTTTTTTTTTAAGATTTATTTACTTACTTATTTTATGTATGTGAGTACACTGGGAGCCTTCATGTGGTTGTCGGGAATTGGGCTCCCTCCAGTTGGCTCCACTTCGATCAACTCTGATCAACTCCGTTTGCTCAGTCCCTTCTTGTTCTGGCCCAAAGATTTATTTATTATTTTACAAAAGTGTACTTGTAGCTGACTTCAGATGCATCAGAAGAGGGCATCAGATCTCATTAGGGGTGGTTGTGAGCCACCATGTGGTTGCTGGGATTTGAACTCCGGGCCTTCAGAAGAGTAGTCAGTGCGCTTACCCACTGAGCCATCTCACCAGCCCCGGTGTCATATATCTTATACATCAATAAATTTATGTCTGGAGATGAGTGCTTCTTAATTAGGAAATCAGAAAGTCCATTGCTGCATTCTTAGATCTTTTTTTCTCTCACTGCTTCAGTGTGCTGAGGGATTGTGTTAGATTGTTGTCACTATTGGAAAACATTGCTAATTTAATCTAGAAAGCACTGTTGTAGTGGACAGAGCTAACCTGCATGCCACGTGCTGTATACAGTCACTCAGACATTCATATAATGGGAAACGTGTGTCAACCATATGGATATAGACTTTAATCTTGACTTACACATACACTGCTGTGTACATGTCAACTGCAGAAGAAGGCCATGCTTTCACCCAGGAGGAGTGGAAAGGCTACTAAGATTCAAGGCAAAAAGGCAGGAAACATGAAACCATTCATTGAAACCCTCAGTGCATTGGTTTATCACATGCATCCATCTAGGAACATTATCGTGTCATTCAGAACTTTGTTAAGAACTGTTCACTAATTTGAAAAATTATAAAACTAATAGTTAAAGTCATCATTGAAGTGCCTATGTATTGGGCTGTGTTGGTAGCTATTTATGATAAACAATACTGTTATTTATAAATATGCACCAAGGTCATATGTTTTAGAGAGTATTTCTTTAGTTTCTTTAGATATGCTTTATAAATGATATGACTATTCGATGTGTTTAGACTTTCACAGACCAGAAGCAGATGTAATAGAGTATACCTCTCAAGTTACAGGGCATGGAATGCCAAATGGTTAGGATTTATGTGACAGCAAAACACTATTTATTTGCTGCATTTTTGTCACTATAATAAATTACCTGAAGCCAGGCGTGGTGGAGCACGCCTTTAATCCCAGCACTTGGGAGGCAGAGGCAGGCGGATTTCTGAGTTCGAGGCCAGCCTGGTCTACAGAGTGAGCTCCAGGACAGCCAGGGCTACAAGAGAAACCCTGTCTCGAAAAACAAAAAAAAAAAAAACAAACAAACAAACAAACAAAAAAAAAACCCAAAAACCTGAGGTAACCTATAAAGAGTAAGTATTTACTTTGACTTTTAAATCTGTTTTGGTTTTTATTTTTGAGATAGCATCTGGGTAGCTCAGTCTGGCCTAGAGATTGCTATGATCCTCCTGCATCAGCCTTTGAATGCTGTGAGCTACGGGCATATGCCACCATGCCTAACCGTAGAAGGTTTGTTCTGGGTTAGAGTTTTGGAGATGTCAGCTTGTGAGCACTTGGACTGTAATGGAGCAGTCATTGCAAGAGGTGTCGAGTGACACGCATGTCACCCAATGTGGGAAGGAACAGGACTGGGCCTTCCATCCCTTAGCTGTCTTCAAAGGACTTGGAAAGGTTGGGACTAGGCTGTTACCACATGGCCCTCTGGGTTACATGCTAGATCCATCTGCTTTAATCTGAAAGTGTCTTGTGATGTTTCCTTTGTATTCCAAAGTTACTTCAGTTTCTGTCTGATGGGTGCCCAAGCATGAGGACCTACATTCAGATCCCCACAATCTACATAAAAAGGCCTGGCATAGCAACATGAGCCTGTGGCTCTAGCCATGGGGAGCAAGGGAGAAGAGTTCTAGGAGCCTGATAACCAGCCATTGTAGCCAGTCAGTGAGAGATCCAGGGTCAAAGATTAAGGTGGGGAGTAATTGAGGAAGACATCCGCGCGCACATGTGCGAGTGTGTATACACACACACACACACACACACACATACACACACACAGAGAATTTCCAACATTTCCTTCACTGCCTTTTGTGACATTGTATGTAAAGCATGGCTTTTTAATTAAAGGAGTTTCACTGTTGGGTTAACTTTTTGTTCTCAGAGTTAGTAGAAAAGGGACCAGTGAATGGTAGACTAGATAATTACATAGAAAAGAGAATGTAACAAACGTGCAGTGTTATTCTAGAAGTTCCCCCTCACTTCTGAAGTTCTGTAGGTATGCAGTCTGTGTAGATGCAGCACCTTTCACTGCTTGCTGGTGTTTGATGAGCATTCTGCTAGTTTGAGGATATAATAATTGGTTTTGAGAAAAATTCCTCAAGATAAAATACATTTTCTTTGTGTTATGTGTGTTTGATTTGTCACCTTCCTCTGTGTGTGTGTGTGTGTGTGTGTGTGTGTGTGTGTGTGTATGTATACGTGTGTTAGTAAGAATGGAACCCAGGGCTTCTTGCATGCTAGACACTACTACCAACTGAGCTATGTCCAACTCCTTTCATTCTTCATTTCTGAAACTGATTTATTAATCACCTCCTTATTCAAGGAGCTGTTATTGGTGCTAGTGTTACTGTGATGAGCAAAACTCATCCCAAAACATTAAGCTTGAAGATTATGTCTTTAATTGTGGTAAGTACACTTACGTGAGACATACTCTGATACAGTTCTGAGTGTGCAATACACTTTTGTTAACCCTAGGCAGGCACAGTGTTCTTCAGCATATTGCTTTAACTTAGCATTTCTGCTTTCCTCCACAACCCCTAACAGCCACCATTCTATTTTAGGTATCTCATATAAGTCAGATCATATCATTTTTGTCTTTCTTAGGCAAATTATTTTAGCCATTTGTTCTCAAGGTTCATCTTTGTCACATATTAATGACTTTTTGGAGAGATATATTTTAGGGAGGTGGCAAGGTTGACTTATATAATTCTCTCTTTTTTCCTCGAGAGAGGGTTTCTGTGTAGCCCTGGCTGTCCTGGAATTTGCCTTGTAGATGAGGCTGGTCTCACACTGACAGGCATGGCCTGCCTCTGCCTCCCAAGTGCTGAGACCAACAGTGTTTGTGACCACTGCCTGGCTTGTAAAAAAAAAAAAAAA
>JADRCD010215502.1:0-13481 GCA_019843815.1 Montemys delectorum
GAAAGGTTCTATGGAGCTGAAGGGTTTGCAGCCCCTTAGGACGAACATCAATTACTAATACCCTCAGAGTTCCCAGGGACCCAACCACCAATCAAGGACTATACAGGGTGGGATTGAGTGTACTGGCAGCAGGTATGTGGTGGAGGATTGCAAATTCGATCATCGATAGGAGTGAGGGACCTTGGCCTTGTGAGGGTTTTGTGCCCCAGTGTGGGGGAATGCCAGGGCCAATGGGTGGGAGAGGGCGGGGGGACAGGCATTGGGAGGGGGGAGGCAGAAGGGGTTTGTTCTTGTGTTTGTTTGTTTGTTTGTTTGTTTGTTTTGGAGGGGAAAATGGGAGAGGGAAAGTGTACATGTGAATGAAGAAAATACCTAATATAAAAAAATAAAAAAAATGTATTCAAAAAAAAAATTGTAAAATTACAGCAAAGAAGAATGATTATTGAGAGAATCATTGCCTACCATTATGATCATAAAATTATATTTGTAAGAAATGAGGAAAGTAAACTTTCATTTTTCTTGCAAAAAAAAATAAATTAATTAATTAATTTAAAAAATTAAAAAATAAAATGAAAAAAGATAAAATTAAATTTTGTAACTCCTTAAAACTCTCTTCTTTTTCAATAATACTAGTATGTTTTCATGACGAGACCACAACACTGAAAAAGACTGTTAGACTCAGTAATATCTATTCATTTTGATAACATTATAAATTCATAATTATTGTTTTATTATCAACTTAATCAGTATACTCATCATGTATTTGTTACCTAATCTTTACATTTAGGCATAAATTTGACTCAAACATAAGCATCTAAATACAAATTTAGTATCAAATCGAGTAGAATAATAAATTCACTGACTAAATGAATCCATTTTCTAATAAGGAAAAGAACAATTATAAGAACTATCAATACTTTAATAACACATTATCAATGGTTTTATATCAATTTGGCCTTTCTCTAATGCTATATCTTTCTTTATACATAATCAGATGTTGATAACATGATCAGGAGAGACCTTTAACAAAATAACTGTACATTCTTCAACTTAACAGAGTTTATTATATACTTCTATACCAAACATAATGAAATGACTATCACAATCCCAACTCTGAAAGTATATGGAATCAAGAATCAAGTTTCATGGTGTGTAGGCCACTGCAGAAAATCAAAAGGTAGACTCTTCTTCATCCTTTTTGGAAGGGATCTAGCCTGTCTGTTGTGCATAGAGTTATTGAATGCTTAGCCTATATTTTTAACCTTTTACTAAAATACCTATCTCTCCAAAGAGAACATTTCATGGTATATTTTATAAAATATGTAAAAGTTTTAATTAAGTAAGTATATTATGTCACTGTAACATTTAGACCTATTTAAGAGAAAATTTAAAAATATAAAATTAGCTTTCTCTTATAGCACAAGAAAAACATATGTATCCACCTCATAGATCATAACAAGTTTTTATTTGGACCTTATGCTTTCAAATGAATAAATAGTAGATGATTATCATTGATGTCACCTTTCTTAAACTCCTTGCCTTCAATCAAGAGAACATAATAGAAGCTGAACTTTCTTTTTAATTTTTTTTCAGGTTTTAGTTTTTTATTTTTTTTATTTTTTAATTTTTTGAAAAATTTTATTAGATTTTTTTAATTTACATTTCAAATGCTATCCCATTTCCTTACTTCCCCTCCAAAAACTCCCTATCCTATTTCCCCTACCCATGATCACCAACCCATCCACTCCTGCTTCCTTGTCTCAGCATTCCCCTACACTGGGAAAATGAGCCCACACAGACCAAGGGCCTCTCCTCCCATTGATGTCCAACAAGGCCATCCTCTTCTACATATGCAGCTGGAGCCATGGGTCCCAGCATGTGTCCTCTTTGGTTGGTGGTCGAGTCCCTGGGAGCTCTGAGGATACTAGTTAGTTCATATTGTTGTTTGTCCTAAGGGGCTGCAAACCCTTCTGCTCCTTGGGTCCTTTCTCTGAAGCTGAACTTTCATAAACCTAATATCATGTACACAGAGTGACATCTGTGAGTCAAAACTGTCAATAAATTGATTCAGCAGTACTCTGTTGGAAGGAAGAACCACTGGTTCACCACAGTATAGAAATAGATACTTAGGCTCCTCTGGAAAAATCTCATTGATTGCAGCCCATTAGAGAAGTTTGTCTCCTTCTCAGACTCCAGACATTTACTATGACTTTCTAGATATTTAGTACACCGATTATTAAAATCTTTGGGAGCTTTCAAGGTATCTATGTGTTACTACTTAAGCAACAGTAGTACATCTGACCCAACCTCTGTGGAAGGAAGAAATCTGTGCTTTATGTGGAAAATGTGTGACGAATTAGTCAACAGAGAACAGAGAAAGAAAAGGGTGAATTACAACAGTATAGGTCTAAACAGGGCTCACTTGCATCACTGATACAAGACTTTAACAGACTGAAGAAGACAGAGGATAGATGCTAAAGCTGTTTATGTCTTACCTCTAAGCATGGTGACTCTCTGTACTAAGGTTCTCAGGCTCTGCCCTCCATAACCCGTATGATGAAATAGAAGCTGATTATAGAAATAATCATTGAAGACATATAACCAAGTTATTCTAGATGAAGGAGTTGTTAAAAAGCACTGCAGAGTGATTTGCAAACCAGAACATATTGTCCAGATGGATAAGATACTGCTTATTATTTTCAGAGGATAGGATTATACAAATGAAAATGGCCAAGTTATATTGATTCCCTATAATCCAATGTCAGAGCATTTCAATCTTTTTAAAAGAAAATAATTTCTTCTTATGCCTCTATTTTATGCACATGATCTCAATTCTGGTGGCTTTTATGGTATAGGGTATTTTTTTGCTGTAATCTAATATTAAAACATTTTAACTACATTTAATGCTTATGGAAACATAATAGACAACAACTATTGAATATTACATGTCATTAAGTTCCATATTAATGTATTTACAGTATTTTTGGAACTTTAGCTAGTGGGATTTTTTGTTTTGTTTTGTTTTGTTTTTCAAGACAAAGTTTCTCTGTTTAGCCCTGGTGGTCCTGGAACTCACTCTGTAGACCAGGCTGGCCTCGAAGTCAGAAATCCACTTGTCTCTGCAACACAAGTGCTGGGATTAAAGGCATGTGCCACCACTGCCCAGCTAGCTAGTGTTCTTAATTAAAATAATTATTATCAAAATATATGTACTTATATACTTTTAGAAAAAAAATGTCCTATTGATTCAGGACAGATTTATGCTTGAGGTCTCAAAAAACAATAATGTGAAGGAATAAATGTAGGAAAATGTAGTACTGAGTGTTTTACAATTTTCCATTTAAGACTGTTTTGAGAAGAATATGTACAGACTCTTCTCATTATCTGATAGTTTGATGCTTACAAATTGACTAATCATTAAAGTTTGTGCCCAATTCTCAGATCAATATTTACAGTTATTTCATTGTCTTTTTAATTCATGCTGCCCAAAATTATTATTGCTGATAGAACAAAGTATTGTAAACTAGATAGCTTATTAAACAGTGAACTTCTCTCTTGCTGGTTTTATGTGCACAGTGTCTATTTGTACAAAATGTGTAGAGTAAAGGGGTCTTATTTGTTATACATTCACAATAGTGCTGATTTCACAAATGAGGGCACATTTGTCATATATAGATGTTCACTAAAGCTTTCAGTTCCAAATCAAACCTACTTGAGGATTATGATTTCAACTTGTAGATTTGTGATGGACAAACTTTTGGATTAGAGACCTTAAACATCAGTGGAAATCTGACTTCTACAATGGAAAGATTCCCAAAGGAATTGTAAAGGAGGATGAGCCATCTTCTTGTCTACATACTGTGTTATCAAAAGACATACTGTTTTTCTCTTGCATGTAGGTATATAATATCCTTAGTTTCTCTTTGCTGATAATTTTGCTATTTCCAATGGTCCCCACTTTGCTGATAATTTTGCTTTTTCAAATGATCCCAAATGTGTTGTTGAATGGCTATGAAGTATTCTTTATTAAAACAAACAAAACAAAAAACAAACCATTGCTATATCTTATGGGAAAAATATACAATAGATTGTTTAATAAGAATTTCAGGCTGCTAGCTGTAGTTGAATTTTAATATAATAATATGTATTAAATAAGTTACTCAATCAGGACCAAATAGGAAGCAAACTTTGCATTAGTTGTTGATGTAAAAGTGATCAGAATTTTACAGATCTTAGAAACTTCCAATCTCTCAAGAGAAGTTTAATTCAAGTTCATTTCCTTCTGATAGAAACAAATTGCATTGTAGACAGTAAGCATGCATGCATGCATATAAATATATATGTAGTTTTACAGCACTGTACATATGTTAAGCTAAGTTTTTAAAAAGTGATGAAAAAAGAAAATGTTAAAAATCAAATCTTTGAAGTGCTACTGTGTGCTAAACTTTGAAAAGCATAAAAATGTTAGACTTATATAGAAAATGGGGACAGAGAAGAAAATGACGGGAAACTGCAGTTTATTTTCAAAGAGCAAATACCTAAGAATCTGCAGTGTTCCAACAACAGAGACACAGCTGAGTAAATGGTGAACTTGTATGAAGTTTTCCAGTATATTGTCAAAAAATGAAATGTCAATTTACAGATTTAGACTCATATATTATGTTTGAAGTTAAATTTGAGATAACTTCTAGTTAAAAAATTTTTTCTCCAACTTTTAATTGATCTTTCTCCTTAATAATTAAAAAAGAAAACCCTAGTTTGGTTGCAATCTACTATTTCTAAAAATGAAATTCTCTTTTAAACTTCTTCTCATTTTGTATTCTATTTCCTAACTTTTCAATTCTTAATTCCAATCTTTAAGTTATTTTCTCTATTTTTCTTGTTCAAAAATCAAGTTCTGCAGCTGTTTATAAATCCTCTGCAGGTGCCACTGATAGATAATTATTCCCTGTGGGTTTCTAGTAGAATTTCACCAGCCTCATTTATCACATACAATTACATCTATTCTACTTTTAAAATGTTTTTTTGTTTTGTTTTGGTTCTGGTAGTCTTACAAGAAACACCATTATATCAATTTTCAACTAACATCTGTGGATAAAAAGCATTATAATACAAAAGAAATGTCTTTAGGGTACAGCTCAACATTATGTTTCCTCTTTCACTGCCTAAATAGCACTACACTCAGTCTATTGTTTTAAAATTTTGAAGGAGAAAACAAAAGCAAGAAAGCTTATTTTACCATGATACAATTTGAAATAGTCTAGCTTGCTGTTAAAGACATAGAGTTGGTAAGATGGGAATTAAAGAATACTGATTTTTGCATGGGAAGTTGTCACATTAAGAAAAAGTTATAGACATAGCTCAATCTTTCTTCATTTTTTTCTTTCCATCTTTCTCTTCTACATAAAAGAGAATAAAATCCCTTCTTGTATTTAAGTTCTTAACTGCCCCTGTATATGATATATAAGTGTGTTGCTTAAAAACTGATGGTTAACAACAACTACCAACTTGGCAAACTGTTCCACTTGTCAGTGTAAGTCTCTTTTTAACTTCTAAAGGAAAAGAAGCAATTACTTAAGTCCTACATATATCAAGAAAGATTTCAATGCACAGGTGTATGTGTGGGTGGTGGTGGTGGTGGTGGTGGTGGTGTATTCTATCACAAGCCACATCTACTTATTTAATATTCATCCTAGGGGAGTGTTGATTTTAAAAGATGCTAAAATGTTTCAAATAGAGTGTGTAAGTCTGAGAAATGGGTAGGAGTATCAAAAGGCATTTTTATAACAAAATATCTTGAGAATCAGCATTACTGAAAGGACTTCCTTGATGACAGAATGGAAGAAAATGAGAGTTACTAATATAAAAAGCATCAAATTAGTTTAAGTGGAAGTTAGAATAAATCAATGAGAAAGAGAGGTCATTCTGCTGTGATATTGTGAAGAGTACAATTTTGTTGGCAATTAATAATCTAAAAAGGTGGCAATTGGGGTTATAATATTATTAAGATATATATGTTACCCTGTTGCAGAATTTTTCCTGTCTAATTACACTAGGGCAGTGGAAGGCTTGCGATTGGACAGGAGAAGGGAGGCTGAGTGAGTCTGAGGTGACAGAGAGAGAGGTCTGAGGAAGAAAGAACCAGAATAGAGGTTGACATGATGTTATCAAAAGGTTAGACTAATTGTTTTAAAGCTTAATCATTATCATTTGATTCTGAAATTATCATATTGGCATCTTATAAGGTGTGTTATTATTGATACATGAATCTGATTGGCTAATTAAGTATTAAGAGTCTTGATTCTACTGGATAATTAGGTGTTGAGATGGCTAACCAGGGATGCATGGGGCTTTGCGTGAAAGTGAGAGGAACTTGGGGACCCTATCCAAGTGATGGCCTAGTGGGAGCCATGTGGTTTACTAGGGCTGGCACGTTGGGCATAGAGACTGAGCGAGTGACATCACCTGGCACAGGGGCTAGCTCTAGTTATTTTCCACAACATTACCCTATATTATTCTAGGAAAAAAATCAATACTTAAAGCATTTCTTTCTGACTGGAGGAGAAGGACTTAAGAAATCTGTTGGCATTGTTTTAAAATAAATGGTTTGCTTGGTGGATAGAAGCAAAAACATATTTTTTTTTTTTTTTTTGGTGAAGATGTTTGATATATATGGAAGAACTGTTGATAATAGAACATGATGAGAAACAGTGTATGATTTGTCAAACCCAACTGTGCTGGCTACTTTTATATCTAGGTGGCACAAGTTAGAGTCATTGGGGCAGTGGAACCCTCAATTGAGAAAATGCCTCCATAATGCCAGCCTGTATGGCACTTTTCATAATTAGTGATTAAAGTGAGAGGATCTAGCCCATCAAAGGTAGTGTTGCTCCTGGATTAATATTCCTGTGTTCTCTAGGAAAACAGACTGATGAAGCCATGAGGAAGCCTGGTAAAGTTACTTAGTAAAAGGAAGCAGCCATGTTTGAAAGTAATGTCTAATTAGAGGCAGACAAAGTGATGAATCTGAGAATGTATTGATAAAACAAGTCAGAGATAGGATATGCTTCATTCTAAATATAAGAAAGAAAGTTGACTTAAGAGTAGTACAAGGAGAGAAAGAAACAATCAGTTCAGTGGAGTTGAATCAGTTGAGAGTCAGGTCAGCGAGTGCAGTGCAGTGGAGTTGAGTTTGTTCTTGAAGTTCCACGCAGGTCAGCAAAGGCACTTGAAGCCAGAGAATAAGAAGGAGCCAGAAGATTAAAACAAACTGCTTGAGTTAGCTTGAGGCCAAGCCAAGAAATTCAGTGAGAACCTGAGAGAAGCCAGCTTGAATCAGTCAACTTGGAGAGAGGTTTGAACCAGAAAAATTGAGCTGAACCATCCAGCCAGAGTTCAGAAAGAACTGGAAAGGATGAGGGTATTCAGCAGCAAGCCTCTAAGACAAACATTACATCTGGTTAATAAAAGTTACATTTACTCTGACTTCTTTTTTGCCTTGTTTTGGTTTTATCAGCTTAATCTTCCATGTGCATTTGATATCACCTTATATAATATTGCATGGTAGAACAATTTAGAAGTAAATGCTTTTGAATTTTGCTCTTTTTGTATTTTCAAGTTTGTGCTCTAGCAATAAAGACAATTTATAATTATAGTTTGCCAAATTAAATATTTTCAGGGAGTCATAGTGATTTTTTTATTTCATTACATGTAGAAATGATAATTAGCTGCTATGGATAATTTCAACAGAGCACTGCTACCTGGTAGAAACTTATGAAAATATTTGTTGGTGTCCATGAGGTGATTTAAAGATTCAATATTAATTAAGTTTGTAAAATTCACATCTACTATTTAGCACTTGATAGCTGTTTTAAGAAATAAATTCGTGCAATGAAGTAAATGGACTAGACATTGATAAAGCTGACATTAAATTAATGTCTTGCAAACAACAAAGTTATTTCTTAAAGAAAAACATGTTCCCCATTGCTACATGCTCATTTACTGGTTGACAAAGAATATAAAACTATTCATGAGAAAAATTTCAAATATTAACAATAGCAGTTGTGGAATTTAATATAATAAAAACATAAAAAGCTCTACAAATTAACTTGAAAGAAAATTTCTTTAAAAAATACATTTGCTTCCAGTTTGAGTGTAAATATTTCTAAGTCCACATTAATGCTAAATAAGTCAGAAGAAGATTCAAAATATTTATGCCGTCATAATTTAAAAACTATTAAGTTTCCTGATATTGAAACTTAAATTTAAACTCAGAATAAGTAAGACATATTACTTACCTCTACCATTAAAGGTTATTGTGGAAAAAGACAAAACCTTCTATTAGTAGTATCAAGGAGAATCCATAGCTCTCTCTGGTGATTAATTATGAAAATTTGGTTTTAGTATAATAACAATCCAAAAGCAATATAGAAAGTCTGTTTTTACCTACCAGTTCTCAAGAGTCAGAGTATGTGGATGTGGACCTGTTCACTGCCCCATGCTTAAAGGCCATGCCAACGGCCCATGAATGGCTAAAACAGAGCACCAGAACAAAGCCACATCAGCCATAGCTCCATGGTGAATCCATTGATTGCAAGGTATCTATTCTCATAGCTCAAACAATGTAAATGTTGGAAATTGATATTATCTAGGAGAAACAATAGAAATACCAAATTAGACATAACATAGGCATCTCTATTATAAACTATGAGGAAATCTAGGATGGTATAAGAAAATGGTAACTAAACTCTCAAAGACAAATAGATCACCAAAATCTGGTATTTGGAATTGGCTTCTTCCTTCTTATTTTAAATTATTGCACTGCCAACAGTTTAATTTGAGGCCTTAAACACTGAACACAGGAATATTTCCATTATCTATCCACCCACTATAAAGATATTGAGACTAGCTTTCTTTTCTTTTTCAGTTTTACAAAAACAATTGAAAAATAAAAACTGTACATTTAGGGCAGAGTTTGGGAAGATTTTACATATATATGTATATACACATACACATGAATGTGTTTGTAAATACATATGTTTATATATAATATAAAACATATTATAATATATGTAATACATAATATACATACATATTTTTATATATAATAGATGTGTGTGAAATAATAACCACAAATCAAGTTAATTTACATGTCTGTCACCTTGCCCAGTTAACATTTTGCATGTGGGTATACTGATACCACTTAAGATTTCCTGTTTTAAAAACATTTCAAGAATATTCTATGTTACTATTAGCCACATTCCTCATGTGGCAGCAATGATAATTTGGACTATTCATCTTGTAAGTGAATATTTGAAAATGCTATTTCATATTTTGCTCCTGGGTCTCAGCATTTTATGTCGGTGGAGTACATTTGGTTATTACATCTTAGCAAAAGAGCAATGATCTCAGCATGGATGAACTAAAATATAAGAAGAGCAAGAACAGTAGGAAGAGATTCAAAGTCGACTATGTGCCCTCGTTGCTGTAGAATTGTATGCATTTTTTCTTTCTGGCAGTAACTGTTATCTTCCATTCAGAATCAGACTTTTGCTCATGAGAGCATCTTGATTACTGACTCCCAGGCTGGGCTCCTATAAGAATGTATGGGTCTAATAATATCTGAATCATTTGGAATTGCTATACTTCTATCATAAATTAGAGCTGCATAGAGCAAAAGGATCCCCTCCATTTATAACAAAGTATCTTTATATGCTATGGATACTAGAATTATATCAATAGATAAGGTGAAAATTTGCTCTAGGATAGATTAATCTTTAATATATAATAAACATTACACACTTGTAGACCTAGAAATGGAACTCAGACCTATATTAGCTCATTTTTATCATACTGATAGTGAAATGAAATTGTACATTAATTTTGAAAAACTTACAAATTATCTACAATACAATGCATGTGAAGTAACTTTTGGATACTGGTTAATAACTATTTTTTTCAGACTTGTTACTTAAAATAGTAATAAATATTTAGAAAGTGTGGTCTAAATTTATGTGAAAATAAAGAAACACTAAGTGTTCACTGTTGCTGAGTCTGGATTCAAATGCATATTATGAAGTGTCACTGTCACAGTGGGAATTATATCATTACAAATTATCTGAAATAGATGAGTTATATACACTATTTAAACATTATTGTGACCACTTGATCATTTGGACACCCCTGATTTTCAAATATACAGTCTGCAATAATTGAAATATGTACTTCAACATACAAAAGAAATTTAACTCAGCTATTTTAAAGTCTCTGTGCCTTTATCTCTTCTTTAATTGGACTTTAATACAAAATGCACACATGAGTTTAAACATCATAATCTATACCGTAAACAAATATAATTCTTATGTGTTGGAATGTAGAGCACTTTAAGAGCATTTTGTAAAAAAATAATTAATATTTTAAAACTTGAATAATAATGAATTCAAGACCTAAGTCCCTATTATCTCATCTCATCTCCATCCTTTTGCTGAAACATTCCCCCCTTCTTATTTTCATTAATTATTTGTGTGTGTTTGTGTTGTGTGTGTGTTTGTATGTGAGTGCATGTGGTATACTGAAATTCAATAGGGTATGTTCATGAGACTATTAGGAAGTTATTTCTCCTGGAAATGTACAACTTTTTAGTAGTTGCACCACAGAAGAGAGTGATATCATTTTTTCAGACACCAGTAACTGTCAATAGTGTGTCAAAGAAGAATTGGGACTCAGGAGCCTTGCTTCTAGTCATGATAACTTTATGCTCACAAATCTGGCTGAATCTTATGTAGACAAACAGGGACATAGTGAATTCATTAGTAAAGTGGCCATGTTATGTTCAGAAGACAACATTTAAGAGCATGCCTATGTGTCCTTTTGATTTTGTAATTTCCTCGTCCCTTTTTTGTGATATTCACCCTTCCTTGCAGGGCATAAAATTTATAAAATTAATAAAATGATACAGATGTTCTATTTAAGGTCTGTCCCTCTGCAATCATTTATATTCACTTTAATAGATTGTTTAACTGAGACATTTACCTGTTTTCTTAGATATATTAGAAGGGAGAAATTTACCCATTTATTCAATATTTTTCTTACTTGATGATTAGTGGGATTTCCCCTGGATTTCAGCTACTGAAGGTAATATTGCAAATTATTTCACTTGTGGATATGGATGATATCTACAGATGTTCCAAAACCTTAAATATTTGGATTATAGTTTTAAATTCATTCCTCTAAATAAATGCAGCAAAATTGCCTAAACATTTCTAAAAATTTAACTTCCCCATTAACAATAATACAGTCATACATCACATTTGTTCAAATTATAAAATCTGTATGAGGAGGCCATTCATCTTGACTGTTTCAAATCACTAGAAAATTTTAAGTCTGTTAAAGTTAAAATCACTTACTTGCCCTGCTGTAAATTAAGATATTAATCAATTTCTAAAACAAGACAAATAATTGAAAAGCATTTTATTACCATAACAAGCTAAAATTTAAACTCTTAAGGAAAATTATGCTTAGCATAAATAACAAAATTTTAAAAAAAAGTAGCAGATGCTCTTTTTACATAAATCTTAATTTAAAAGAATAGATTAAACTCAAGCAATTTAAATTAGACACGTTATACCAGAGTAAGTATACTGTATTGAAAGTAAAGTTAAAAAACAATTATAAAGACAAGTTACCGATGTTTTTCTAAAGAAATAGTTAACAACTTAAATATTAACAATTTTCACCAATGATGTTCATTTAATAAGTTACTTTGAAGAAGTCATCAGACAAGCAAATTCCAAACGTTTAAATAGCTCTGCTACAAGTATGGCTCAAGGTGGTAGTGGCTCAAAAAAGTTTGCTCAGATATATACATCTTAAAACAACACAGCTCATTACTTTCATATAACTTTTATTTACTGCTTAATTATTACACAAAAATATTTGGTGTCAAAATAAAAATGTAGGTGAAAATTATATAATAATGCACAGGACTTAAACCCCAAGAAAAGCTATGGTGCAATACCTTTTGCCCCGTAATGACAGCCTGGGACTTTCAGAGTCAGACAACTAAAGCATGGGTGGAAAGCCCATGATAACATGATTAAGGGGCATCTTGTCCTTACGATTTGTCAAGGACTCGACTAATGAGTCCTCATAGTTCATATGACAATGACATAAGCTCAATGACTGACACTGTTCAGAAATCTGCCTCTTATAGAGATAAGGACAAATGGTGTCATGACTGTCTAAAAGGACCAGTGACTTTATAAAATTAGGGAACATTAAGTCTCTCCTTTGCATTCTTTTGCACCCTTTCTCCACATCTCTTCTGAGTTTCTCTGTCTCTTCTTTCTTTGATATTTTCTTCATGGAAATTAAATTTTTTGCTTTGTATTTTTAATCATTACCCCCAAAAAACCAAATACCTAGTAAGTGTGATAAAGAAAAAAATGATTTAGATTTTGATCCATGGGATAAGAGAAGTCATGCAGCAACTAGCCGAAAACCTAAATGCCCACTTTGTCTACATGTCACAAAACAGAGAACAATAAATGATGGAGGCCAGTTTACTTTCTTCTTTTCATTCAGTTCAGTGGTTATGAAAGCTTCTCACCTCAAACTCATCCACACAATTGCCTACAAATTTATCTTCAAGGCAATTCTAGGCCCTATTACATTGGCAATCAGTATAACATCACAGGAGGATTTAACCATATAGTCTACCTGCAACCAAGAAGGGGTCTTTACTGGAAACAAATCTTGCTGGCATTTTGTTCTTGATTTTGCAAACACTAAGGCATTAAGAAAATAAGTTTTTATTTATTAAAGTGGATAGCTTGGAAAACTTTTTAATGATGTCAAACAAACTCACATCTATTCTAGAACATCTTTTTAAAATTATTGATAAAATATTTAGATTTATGAAGATAGAATGGAACATTGTCTTATATAATTAATTAATATTTCTGGAGTTCATAGATAATTTCATCTCACTAACATACTAAATTGCTACTTTTCTATAAGTTAAGAAACAGGAGTACAGTTTCAAGAGTTGCTAGCTGAAGCAGATATATTGAGATGATATAATGAATCATACCTGTATATTCACATGTCCTAAAAGTTTACAGACAAAAAATATAAAAATTTGAATTGTATAGCAAGGAACACAGATGAAACAGTACTGCATCAGTATAAGTATGGTCTAGAAACACATTCATAAAACAAAATTATATATTTCATTGAAGCAATATGACACTTATAACATCATCCATTGAGACTTAAAAATCTCTTGTATTTTGTGAAGACATACTGGCATGAGAGATCACTCATGATTAAGGCATTTGCTGTTAAGGCTGAGTATGTGAATTCTATCCACATAGAAGAAGTGAAATGATTCTAGATAATTGTACCCTCAACTTAGTGTGCATATTATAGCAATACACACATGCACATGTACATACACACACACACACACACACACACACACA
>JADRCD010215502.1:13881-29701 GCA_019843815.1 Montemys delectorum
AATGTAGTTCTAAGTCTAGCCTATACCACATCCATAAGCGCCCACAAATAAATATATATGAATACATACAAATAGTACCGTAAATACCAAATAATTCTGTAAGTGTGATATTTCTGAATAAGTAAGAGTACTAAACTTTTAGAAATTTGTGTGTGTGTGTGTGTGTGTGTGTGTGTGTGTGTCTTAAATAATACCTATGAAGCAATTCAAGATACACTAAGCATGTTTTTTTTTTTTTTTTACTGGATATTTTCTTCATTTACATTTCAGATATTATCCTCTTTCCCAATTTCCCCTCCTCCCAGACACCCCCTATACCAACCCCCTCCTCCTGCTTCTATGAGGGTGTATCCCAACCCATCCACCCTTGCATTACTCCACACTGGAGCATTGAGCCTTCGCAGGACCAAGGGCCTCTTCTCCCATTGATGTCAGACAAGGCCATGCTCTGCTACATATGCAGCTAGAGTCATGGGTCCCTCCATGTGTACTCTTCAGTTGGTGGAGTTTTAAGACAAAATGTTGAGGATTAATGTGAAATAGGTATATATTTGTGGATATGCTGAAATAGGTTGAGATTTGAGTGTGGTTACTGTGTGGGTAGCAAATTCTGAGATTTTGGACAACATGAGAAAAAACAATTCAATATCTGACCAAAATATTAAACTTGCTTTTTAAGATGACAAAAGCTTCCTAATAGTGAATTTTGTAGGTTATATGCTCCTTGATTGCTCATACAAGTGACATAGGACAGCATAGTGGACATTCTTCAACAGTTGCATTTAAATAATTCTGAAAGCACTCTTCATATGTGTACTTCCTGATGCTATGTTTAATAAAGGAACACAACATTAAAAGCAATGGGATGATGATTTTTACTATATTAATCCTGTCAGTTCGGGAACTTGGGAGGTTTTTCCAACTTCTGAGATCGTCAATTTCTTCCTTCAGGGAATTGAAGTGTCATACAAATTTATCACTTGCTTGGATAGTGTCACACCAAGGTATGTAATTTTATTTGTGACTATTGTAAAGGGTGTCATTTCCTTAAATTCTTTCTCAGCCTGTTTATCCTTTCAGTAGAGGAAAGCTACTGATTTGTTTGAGTTAATTTTATATTTGGCCACTTAGCTGAAGTTATTTATCAGGCTTAGGAATTCTCTGGTGGAATTTTTGGGGTCACTTAAGTATACTATCATATCATCAGCAAATAGTTAAATTTGACTTCGTTCTTTCCAATTTGTATCCCTTTGATCTCCTTTTGTTGCTCTGGCTAGGACTTTGCATATTATATTGAATACTTATAGAATGAGAATCAGCAGACTTATCTAGTCCCTGATTTTAGAGGGATTGTCTCAAATTTCTCTCCATTTAGTTTGGTGTTGGCTACTGGTTTGCTGTATATTGCTTTTATGTTTAGGTATGGGTCTTGAATTCCTGATCTTTCCAAGACTTTTGCCATACAGGGGTACTGAATTTTGTCAAATAATTTCTCAGCATCTAATGAGATGATCATATGGGTCTTTTTTTGCATTTGTTTATGTGGAGGATTACATTGATGGATTTCCATATCTTGAACCATAACTAAATTCCTGTGATAATTTCTATTTGATCATGATTGATGATCATTTTAATGTGTTCTTGGATTCAGTTTATGAGAATTTTATTACATCTGCATCGATATTTAAAAGGGAAATTGGTCTGAAGTTCTCTTTCTTTGTTGGGTCTTAGTGTGGTTTAGGGATAAGTGTAATAGTAGCTTCATAGAATGAATTAGGTAGTTTGCTTCTGTTTCTATTTTGTTGAGTAGTTTGAAGGGTATTGGTGTTAGGTCTTCTTTGATAGATTTCTGCACTAAACCCATCTGTTCCTGAGATGTTTTTGGTTAGTAGTATTTTAATGACTGCTTCTACTTCTTTGTACTGTTAAGATGGTTTATCTGATTCTGATTTAATTTGGTACCTAGTATCTGTCTAGAAAACTGTCCATTTCATCCAAATTTTTCCAGATTTGTTGAGTATAGACCTTTGTAGTAGGATCTGATGATTTTTTGAATTTCCTAAGTTTCTGTTGTCCTGTTTCCCTTTTCATTTCTAATTTCATTAATTAAGATCCTCTCTCTTTACACTCTTTTAGTCTGGCTAAGGGTTTATCTATCTTCTTGATTTTCTCAAAAAGCCAGCTCCTGTTTTTTTGTTTTGTTTTGTTTTGTTTTTTGATTTTTGTATAGTTTTTTTATGCTATCTGGTTGATTACAGCCCTGAGTTTGATTATTTCCTGTTGTCTACTCCTCTTGGGTGTATTTGCTTCTTTTTGTTCTAGAGTTTTCAGGTATGCTATCATACTGCTAGTGTATGCTCTCTCTAGTTCCTTTTCAGAGGCACCCAGAGCTATGAGTATTCCTCTTAGGACTACTTTCATTGTACCCTATAAGATTGGGTATGTTGGACCTTCATTTTCATTAAACTCTAAAAAGTGTTTAATTTCTGTCTATTTCTTTCTTGACCAAGTAGAGTAGAGCATTGTTCAGCTTTCATGTGTATATGGGCTTTTTGCTGTTTTTGTTGTTATTGAAGATCTTACTTAGTCCATGGTGATCTGATAGGATTGATGGGATTATTTCAATATTTTTATATCTGGTGATGAGGCCTGTTTTGTGACTGATTATATGATCAATATGGAGAAAGTACAATGAGGTGCAGAAAAGAAGGTATATTCTTCTGTTTTAGGATGAAACGTTCTATAGATATCCATTAAATCCATTTGTTTCATGACTTTGGTTAGCTTCATTGTGTCTGTTTAGTTTCTGTTTCCATGATACGTCCATTGCTGAGAGTGGGGTATTAAAATCCCCCACTATTATTGTATGAGGTGCAATGTTTGCACTGAGCTTTAGTAAAGTATCATTTATGAATGTGAATGCCCTTGCATTTGGAGCATAGATGTTCAGTATTGAGAGTTCATCTTAGTAGATTTTTCCTCTGATGTGCATGAAGTGTTTTTCCTTATCTTTTTTTGATAACTTTTGGTTGAACGTTATCAACCAAAAGTTTATTTGATATTTTATTTGATATTAGAATGGCCATTCCAATTTATAGATTCAATGCAATCTCCATTAAAATTCTTACTCAATTCTTCATAGAGTTAGAATGAGCAATTCTCAAATTCTGTTGGAGCAGAAAACACCCAGGATACCAAAAACTATTGTCAACAATAGAAGAACTTTTGGTGGAATCACTATCCCTGACCTCAAGCTGTATTACAGAGTGATAGTGAAAAAACAAAACAAAACAAAACAAACAAAAGAACAACCTTCATGTATTGGTACAGAGATGGGCCCTTAAATCAATGAGATAGAATAGAAGACCAAGAAATGAACCTACACAGCAGATCCTTTGCCACAGGTCTACATACCCAAATAGAGCCAGGAGGGAGCAAGTCTCCCAGGAGTGCAGACAGGTCTATGGATGCAGGTAGGATCAACACTGCTGCTCAGAGAAACCTGTCCAGAACCCTTAGAACACAGGAACCAAGGGGCAGCCTGGAATGGGAGCCTTCTGGTTTTTATGTCTGCCTGTAGCACATCCTCTGCCACAAGGCTTCATATCCATATAGCACCAGGAAAGAGCTGGTCTCCCAGGAGTGCCTACACATACCTGTGAGCACAGGTAAGACCACCACTTCTCTTCAAATCTCTGGCCCAAGTGGGACCCTCACAGAGCCATCAGGACACAGGAACCAAGGATCAGCTGGGACCAGAATACTTCTGGTCTCTGTCTGCATCCCAGAGTGTAATCCGCGCAATCGTCTTGCCAGCAAGAACACACTCGGACACCAGGATCCTTCTGCAACAAGCATTTATTGCATCTTTAAGAGGAAGACCCCAAGCCCCGAAAAGGCACTGCTTATATATATACCCTGGAGCGGCGTGTTCATTTCTGATTGGCTGTTTGCTCATTACCTCATGTGACTCCCCGGGATAGGCTGTGACTTGGCGTGCTCTGGCCCTTAACACATGCGCAGACTACTTGTTTACAGGGAGAAGACACCGGATGCCAGCGCCATCTTGTAATGGCGATAGCCAGCTTGGGCGTGGCTCTCTACACCAGAGGTAACCCTGTACCACAGCTCACCATACCAAAATTCCTCTTAGAAAGAACTGGTCACCCAGGAATACTAACACACAGGCTTGCAGGAGGGACAAGCCAAAGTCAGAGGCAGCAAGACCAGTTAACACCAGAGATAACCAGATGGCAAAAGGCAAGGGCAAGAACATAACCAACAGAAACCAAGACTACTTGGCAAGGCCCCAGGTTGTGGAATAGGCCACCCATTCATCTCCAAGTTCTTAACCCAGAAGGGCTCATGTCTAAAGGAAATATGGGGACAAAGTTTGGAGCAAAGACTGAAGGAAAGCTCATCCAGAGACTGTCCACCTGGGGCTACATCTCATATATAGACACCAAACTCAGACACTATTGCTGATGCCAAGAAGTGCTTGCTGACAGGAGTCTGTTATAGCTGTTTACTGAGAGACTCTGCCAGAGCCTGACAAATATAGAGGTGGATATGTGCAGCTAACCATTATACTTAGCATGGGGTCCCCATGAAGGATTTAGAGAAAGACTTGAAAGAGATAAAGGGGTTTGGAACCCCTTAAGAAGAACAACAGTATCAACCAGACCTCACAGGGACTAAACCACCAACCAAAGAGTACACATAGAGGGACCCATGGCTCCAGCTTCATATGTAGCAGAGGATGGTCTTGCCTGGTATCAATGGGAGGAAAAGCCCTTTGTCCTATGAAGGCTCAATGCCTCAGTGTAGGGGAATACCAGGGCAGTGAGGTGAGAGTGGGTGGGTGAGAGGGGGAGCACCCTCATAGAAGCAAGTAGAAGGGGCATGGGAGAGGGGTGTTCCAGAGGGTAAACCAGGAAAGGAGATAACATTTGAAATGTAAATACATAAAATATCCAATAAAAAAGCAATGGGATGAAGATATTTAAGAAAAAAAAATTGTACTGAAGTGGAAATTAGTTATGTAGCTATTTTGATAATCCAAATTCTACCATTTATCAATGGTAGAATTTACACTCATTTGATGTAAGATGGATGGTGGCAAGACTTAGCTTACAGGGTCTTTCATGGTAATTCTCATTCTCTCCTCTCCTCTTCTCTTCTCTCTCTCTCTCTCTCTCTCTCTCTCTCTCTCTCTCTCTCTCTCTCCCCTCTCTCTCTCTTCCTCTTTTTTCTCTTTCTCTCCTCTCTCTCTCAGTGAAGAACAATGACTTGAAATATGTTTAACATTTTTTTTGTTAAATTATATAAGCCAAGAGAATATGGATATATGAAATAGCAACATAGGACTTTGACAAAAGTAAGCGAGAACAATGATTTTTATCCACAAAGAGAGCTCTTCAGGGGAAGAAAAGCACAATTTTTCAAAACTGCTTTTGATCCCTTTAAAAGGACTGAACTGAGCTAACATTTTACAGGTATTGCAAACAAAAATCTCCGTCATTCATAAACTCCACAGTGAGAACTATAAATCACCCTTCTACCTACAGATAACAGCTCACCACCCACAAGTTCTATATATCTTTTGCTGGATCACCTCCTATGGCATCTTGAAAGTGAAATTTGGTCAATATAATTTGGTTTTTGGTTTCTCTGATCCTTTAATTCCTAACATTTAGCTAACCGCTAACTATCAAATACAAAAAATGGACTATGATTTCTTTTTAACTTCTAAATCAAATAGACTTTATTCTCATCTGATTTCCTCAATATTTCCTTTCAAACTATGCTTCATCCTGTTGTGTATGCTATTTTAATACCAATGCTTTGTTGAGATTTATTAAGGTAAGTTCTTTGACAAATTTCTTGTAGCCATTGAGGAAATTCTCTCAGATGATTACATTACTTAGCAAGGCATCTAACACATGACACCAAATCTAAACTCAAATGCTTAACTTTATACAATAATAATGTCAGTGCAAAATTATAGAGAAAGTTATAAATATTTTTAAAGCTGCAATTTTTATGTCTCTTTCCATTTTTATACATGTTGTAAATGTCATTGTAGAAAACTACATATTGCTAAAGAAATTGCCTATTTTTTTCTGTATGAGATAATTTTTCTGAAAATTTTAAAGTCAAATGATAAATGGCTATATTGCTAGTAAATGTACAGCTAAATAAAATATAAATATATTGATTATTTTGTTAGAAAATATTAGAGACACTCCATGGATAATACTTTACTGAGGGAGAGTGTGAGGTTGGCTGAAAGAAATGTAGTATTACTATATGTTGAACTGAGATGTGAACAGATTCTTCTTTTAGGGGAGAACAGTTTAGTGGCAAAGGCTGTGTGAAAGATGAGGTAAGTTCCATGATTTATTATATATTTAATAATACATATTTGCAAGTGTATTAGTATGCATATGTGTGAGTGAAGATATCTGTAAAGCCCATCAAGGATGTCAGATTCACTAGAGCTAGTATTGCAGAAGGTTATGAGGTGTTAGATCAAGGCATTAGGAACCAGTTCTAGTCCTCTGCAAGAGAAGTTTCTCTAATCTCTTAGGTAGATTGTAAACAATGTTGGAAAAGGATTAAAATGGTCACTACTTGCATCTAAACCCTCAATTATTGTTTGCAATCTTGTGTTTCTTTACTTACATTTAGTCCATCAAAATGTATAAAGATAAGCACACCAACCAAGGAATACACATGGAAGAACCCATGGGACCAGCTGCATATGTAGTAGAGGATGGCCTTGTCAGGCATCAATGGGATGAGAGACCATTGGTCCTGTAAAGACTCAATGCTCCAGTGTAGGGGAATTCAGGAACATGGAGGCAGGAGTGGGAAGGGGGGGAAATACCCTCATAGAAGAAGGAAGACAGAGATGGGATAGGGGGTTTGTGGAGGAAAAAGAAAAACATTTGAAATGCAAATAAAGAAAATATCCAATACAAAAAAGAAGAAAAAAAAGATAAGCCCAAGAAAACCATTCTCAACCAAATAGAATAAAGTAAAATGGCACTGGATAGATGCTCTCATTTCTATATTTATCCCATTCCACAAGGATTTGCAATTTAGTTGTAGGTTTCCTGATTGTGCTTAGAGAAGAATCATATAAAGAAGTTCTTAAATTAATTTTAATGGCTTAAATGTTTATTTGAGAATTCTGAAGAAATATACATTCAGAGGAATCACATCTATTTTTTAAATACATGTGCAAGTTTTTATGAATGTTTTTAGAATATATGTAAGCATATGAAATATATAATGTTAAAAATATAAATACATGATATATGTTTTATCAAGGGGATTTTAACTGGCAATTTGACTGCATTTGGAATTACTTAAGAAGTTTTCAAGTCACCATGACTCTGTTTAGACATTTTTAGAGAGATTTAACTGAGGACGAAGTACCATTCTTCCTTGTGGATGACACCATGTCACAGGCTGGAAAACTGAACAATATAAAATTATCAACAAAGCGAATGGCACTGTATCCATTCTTTTCTTTCATGGTCAGTTGTGGTGGTTTTAATGAGAATTGCCCTCAGAGTCCCACACATTTAATGTATTTTCCTCACTTTATAGAATACTTAGGAAGAATTAGAAGTTGGCCTTGTTGGAGGTCTTAGTGATGTGTGGAGCTTTCAAAACTCGAAAATAGACCCATTGTAGGACCTTTGCCTGTAACTTGTGGATCAGACATGAACTCTCAGCATTCCAGCTCCACATCTGCCTGTCTGCCATCTTGTTTCCTGCTATGATGATGATGTAACGATTCCTAAAACTCTAAGCAATGCCAAAATAAAGTGCTTTATCTTAAAAGCTACCTTGGTCATGGCATCTCCTCACAGCAACAGAACAGTACCTAAGTCACTACCAAATATGAATTAATTGTATTTTGGATGTCCTCTTTATCTCCCAAATGCTGAAACCTCTGAAGCCAGGAGTCAATACAAAGACTCTCTTAGATTTTTTTTTTATCTCAGTTATCTTAGTACATCAGTGAGACAGGTAGCTAAAGCATTCACATGCAAAATCTTTCTTTGTATGTGCACAATTATCAGCATCTGAATGTACAGTGTACTAACCATTCCCCAATACAAATCTATAGATGGATGACCTGAAGGGTTTTAGCTACTTTATTATTGTTGTAAAAGATACCTGAGAGGACCAACTTACAAGGAAATAAGTGATCCCTTGGTTCAGCATTTTCCAGTTATCAGTCCAGTGCCTAGTATATCAACTGCATTTGGTTGAGAAGAAGAAGAATATCATAAATGTGTAAATACTGGTGGCCTGGAAGAAGAGAAATGAAGATACTAGAAAGTTATAACCCTCTAAATATAAATAAAAATATAAAACAAATACTCCCAAAGAAGTAGTAGTAAGCAGGCACCATTATCCACAGCTCTATCAACTTCTGATAGGCTATTCTCATTTCAATCCATTAGTGGATGAGACAATTGATTTGATGAGAGCCCTGTGATCTAATTATGTAAGGAAATAAACTCATGGACATATCCACAAAGATCCTCTTCACTAGTCTCCTAGCTTTTGTTCATTCTAATCTAGTTGACAGTCAAGATTGACAGTTACAAGAGCATAAAAATAAATAATGTTTGTTAAATATGTCACATATATACATATATAAATGATATAAATGTACTGTATGTACTCATAAGCATGTTTAGAAATATACACATCAACTTATATTTCTAAATGATCAATTAGAGATAATTCAAGGTTTACATTCTCAACTAGTGGTACACAAAATATTTTCTCAAAAATACAATGATAACCAAAATTACAGAAATAATATGTGATAAAACTAATATCAATGATTTAATATCTATCTGTGCTTTGTTTCTTATTATTTGTAAATGTAAAATCAATAATTTTATCTTACAAACATCTAACTTTTTACAAAGATAAACTTTTTTATCATTACTCAATAAAAACAAAACAAAACAAAACAAACAACCCCAGCCAGAAATAGATAAAAACACATTAAGCACTAATTCTAAAGGATATTTTCTTTGTATTTATCTACCAAGTCATTTATTTTGAAAACAAGTCTTTATAACTTGCTGGAATCCAGAGTATTAATTTTGGATTCTCTAATGACACTTTCCCCAAAGAAATTAGCAAATACTTAACCAATTGGTTATTTGTAAAAGTGACAATGATAAAACATTGGTTTTTTTGTTGTTTGTTTGTTTGTTTTCTTTTGTTTTGTTTTTGTTTGTTTGTTTGTTTTTGTTTTTGTTTTTTGTTTTTTGTTTTTTTTTTTTTTTGCCAAGACAGAGTTTCTTTCTGTAGCCCCTGCTATACTGGAACTCACTCTGTAGACCAGTCTCACCTCGAACTCAGAAATCCACCTGCCTCTGCCTCCCAAGTGCTGGGATTAAAGGCATGTGTCACCACCACCCGGCGATAAAACGATAAAACATTTTTTGATTTTCTGGATTTGTAATCACTATTCATAAGAAAACAAAATGCTTCATGTTTTTTGTTTTATGTTTTTTGTTTGTTTGTTTTGGGTTTTTTTGCAGCGTTCAGTTGTAAGGAAATAATAGCTTTCCAGTGGATAAAAGCAGGGATATTGACAGGAAGTGAGAGTAAGGGGTTGAATCCTGGCTTTATCATTTTCTAACACAGTGATACTGGGCAACATTCAGAACTTTTTCTTACCTATTAAGTGAGAATTAGGGTGTTTCACACATAAGACAATTAGAAAAAGTGTCATAATCTGTATAAAATGCAAGACTTTTCTCTTATTGTCCTACTTTGCTACACTCCACCTACCCTCAATAATTATGGGTGTATTACTACACTTTATTTCTCCTCAGATGTCTAAAATGTCACTTAATGTTGTATGGACAATATCTGTACTGAAGATAAAAATGGGGAAAAGGAAGATCCCCATTGAAGATCAATGAAAAATTTTATTTTCATAGCTAAGTAATTTGCTAAATAAATATTAAAATGGAGAAAGTTAATTCTTCAGTAGCGGAAGACATGATAAAACTTCAAACTTACCTGACATAGATATGCTAAATAATACCAATACATTTTTCAGTATGCTATTGCCATATGTTATTTGAGGGTCCTTTTTAGCTTGGTGACATAAATAGAGGTGTGAGTGTTTAATGGTATCCCTTTCACTTGGTAGAGTAAAACTATCTCCAGGAGAGAGAACAATCAAATGTATTCAAAAGTGCCTTGTATTTATTTCAGAAGCATTATTTTTTTTCTTATTGTGAGTAGGAGAGCAAAGTAGGATTGATTTAATATAAGGCTCTAGCAGCTTATTAAAGATCATACATTTATACCTTCTAGACTGTGAACAATCTGAAGAAATATGTCTTTTCCTTCTCTTAAGAAAAACATTGATGAACTGTTTAGACCTGAAGAAAAAAGTGTTTGCATTCTGGATATAAAGAGAACAAACAGATGCTCAGTTAAATGCCAAATCTTAAGTGATACTGAAGCCAGCCATGTAATTCCTGGTTCAGAAGGAACGAGCCCTTCTTGAACTTTGAACTTCCAATGTACACTAAAGTCCATTGAACTAGGGCAAGAAAAATACAACTTCAAAGACATTTATTATTATTTTTTTCTTTTTTCTTTTCTTTTTTTTTTTCTTTTTTTGACACTCCAGACTCTGTTCCCCTCCTGGTCCACTCTCTAGGTGTTCCACATCCCATACCTCCTCCCTGCCCCCTCCTGCTGCCCTGTCATGTCTCCAGGACTATGTCCCCACCCCTAACATTTATATTGATAAAATCTAGGTCCATGCTCTCCTTATAATAATTTTAATCTAGAAAGTTTTGATGACTATCTACATATCTGTTACAGACCATTTATAAAGTCCTTAGAGACCAGTGGGATGGCTTGGCAGGTAAAGCCATTTGCCAACAAGCCTGGATACCTGGTTTGACCCCAAGGCATTACATGTGAAATGTGTGAGATTACTTCTGCAAGCTGTCTTCTGCCTTGCCTGCATGTGAAGTGGACCATACTTGACCCTCTCATACAAATAGAAACAAAATGTAAAACAATATATTTTTGAAAGTCCTTTCACTTACTCTAGTAGATGCTATGAACTGGTTTCAACAACATGTCCATTCTATCCAGATTCTACTTTCCTGAAATTCACATATATTTTCCTAAATTTAAAATGTTTCTATAATGTTTATTATATATGAAATTAAAATTTGACAAATCTGTTGTCTCTATGTCAGTGGCTGATTTTGTCTCAAAGTTCTTCCATTTGATGTATTTGAAACTTTAAAAGTAAAACTCCTAAGCAAGCAGTTTTATGCATTTACCTAGTAATTTATTGATTAATAGTAATTCACTGGTATTCTGTCCATGTATAATAAAGGTTTTCTCCATTTATAGATAAGTGTTCATGTTTGATAGTTCAGATCTCAGGACCGAAAACTAACAAGTATATAGAACAAATATATACTTGTTGGAGAGCTGACAATCTCTTCTGAATATATTCACATCCTCTGGAGACAAGCACAGACCAAGGGAAACCTAGAGTGGAAGCTAAGTACAGAGAAGGCTGAGTGATGGTCTAGGGTGCATTTTCAAAATTTGATTAATGTTGCTTTATCAAATAAGAGTAGGAAAATACCCATTCATTTCATGACTTTTTTTTCTCATTGGTTTTCCTAAGTTGGACTTCCTTCCAGGCTAATTAACTACTAACCATTTATAGGCTATCCACATACGGAAGCAATAAAAGATGAATTACACTTATGAAGTAATTGACACAGGGTATGGAGGGCATCTTCAGTAATGCTGGCATGCATCCTATACTGGAAGAAATATGTACTGCTATTGACAGGCCATTAGTAAAGCTCATACCCCAGCATCAGAAAATAGAAACTCAATTCCAAAATGAACTTACACTGAGGGTGGGAATAATCTGGTTCAAGCAGCTTCTGAGAAAACACTTATGTTTTCCAGGTTAGCTTTATCAAAATACCTCTAGTTTCATCTCAGATGAGTTCCCATGCTATTTTGTTTTCTTTTGACAGGTCAAAACTGACAAACCAAAGCATCATTCCAAGAAATTCAATTACTAAAATTCCTGACAGTTGTTTGGTTTTGGTCTAAAGTTTTCAAAATTGTGAGTGGCATATATATTATTGGTTTTGAAAGATATATACTGAATTGATAAATAACATTTAAAAAGTACCATCAGAAGACAGAAGAAATATACAGATAACATATTTCATTGAAAAAGAAACAGCAAAATGATAAAGAATATTTTAATGAGAGCCTATTTGTTGTCAAGTAGCTTTTTGTAGTTGTTACCCATCTAGTTGTCATGAACCTGAGAGAGCAGAGCTGAAATATAACAGCCTAAACTTTCATGCAATAACCAAATTAATCAGAAAATCAACCAATTTACACTTTGGGGATTAACAAGTGTCACCTGGATAAGGTATACAACAACAACAAGCCACAAGTGGCAAGCTCATATTTTTCGGTAGCTGCAAATGAGTAACACCAGGTGAAGTTCACTCATTCCTATCCACTCACCTGAGAGGAGGGCTAAAACACATTCCCAGAGAAATTCTGTGTTTTGAGGAAATAAGATCATCAGACTCATGTCCTGTCTTCCTACATTTTCCTCCCAAGTCCACAGACCTCTCAAATCTTAGATTATTTCAACACCTTGTGTCAAGGGAGATAATACTAAATCATTTTTTCTTTAACAACATTGAAATCTATCAATTATTTATTATTTATGATTTAAAGGTAAAAATAATTTAAATTCTTGTGACTCATTTACAGATTTTTACCCATGGCCTGAGTAATATTCAGTAATAATTAGAGATTTTCTACATTCCAGCATTTGCCCAAACTGGGATATGTTAGATGACATAAGATATACTATAAGTATATATATATATATATATATATATATATATATATATATATATGTAATTATATAGTTTTTCATTATTAGCATGCAATGATTATATGGAGCAGAATAATAAAGATTATCATATAAGTTATAATTCAAAAATTGAAATGTAATAAACAGCATTTCAAGGTCATTACTTATCATTACTGAAGATTATCAGTTAACTTATATTTCTATTTTGTTCAACTATTTGTAACTGAAGAATATTTTTCAAGGATATAACACAAAAGAATTGCACTGGACCTATATGTCATTATAACCTTCTATGTAGGTCTCTCTCAAGAAAATGAATAAAGAATAGTTATTTAAAGCAGTGGATAACCAATGTATGTGTGCATGAATGTGTGTGTGTGTGTGTGTGTGTGTGTGTGTGTGTGTGTGTGTGTGTGTGTTGTGGTGAATATGGAGTATAGAAGTTACAGGTGTTTTTTCTCAATCCATTCCCTACTTGCTTTATCAAATCTCTTGCTGAGCATGAAACTCACCAATTCAGCTATTCCTTAGATATTCTCCAGTCTACTCTGCATTACCCACATAGTGCCTGTGTTTCTAATGGATGTTGAATTCACATCCTCATCATTGTGTGGTCACCATGTTAACTGAGCAATCTTTTATACCTACTGTGATGGTATACACAAAAGAGAGTACCTTATTCACCTGACAAGTTAATTATCTTTTATCTCTATCTAACCAGGGACTCTATAGTTGTTTCTGTTGGCTTGGGATCGAAGTATCAACCGAGATATTGTAAAAGATTTTTCTGTCATTTCCAAGATAAGCTTCCCAAATATTTATGTAAAGTCAGAAACTTGGTGCTTTAGCATAAAATGATCACATGGTTACAAGTACTTTGCTTACACTATGACAATGTGAATAAACTGATAAAGTTATGCATATGTACGGGTGACAGAGTAGGAGTAATATTTCAAAACCAAAATGCATTTTAGTGTTGTCATTAATTAATGTTTGTCTCCTCAAAAGTTTTTTTTACAGAAAAAGATTTTGAAACAAAATATATGTGTTTCTGCTTTTGATGTGTATTGTCTAGAGAATATATATGTTCTACAGCCTACATTCATCAAATTTTGTAATGAAAAATACAATTTATCTTTGTAGCAAAGTTCATTATCTCATCAACTTTCAGTACTTGGCTTCAAGCAGAACTATCAATAATAGATATAGTTATTTAATATGTTGCAATGCCTCTTTGACAAAGTGAATAAATAACCATTAGGCATAATATATATTGTAAAATTCATAGTTCCTTGAAAACTCCATCATATCCTAACATCTCTCTCCTTCTACCACAGTTCTTTTAACAGACCCACTTTATTTGAAAATTCAGATTTTCCTTCATTGCATGATATAAGATTGGAAGAAACACAGCTTTAATTAACAACACATCACAAGTAAGAAAACATGTTTGCAATAGTATAAATATTTATGAAAATTGTTATTTCACACATGTATTATAGAAGCCCCTTCTCTTTTCCTGTTCCTTTCCACCCTACTAGCACTGTGGTCCAGATGACTTTCATTGCTAGCTTGGCATGTTATGTACATAGTGTAAAGAATCTGAGGTAATGTTTCCACCCTTCTGTCATTTATTCTAAGAATACACTACAAAACTAAAGTCTTGGGTAGCAAGTCAGCTTAGCAGCTAAAAACACTTGCCACAGACCAAAATTTAACCCCCCTCCCCCAAGAGATCACAGTGGAGAAAAGAAAAAAAAACAAACTCTAGCAAGATGCCTTTAGATCCAGACAGGCTCTGACACACATACACACACAAACACACAGACACAATAAATAAATACCAAAATCAAATGCAAATATTTGAAATGGAATCAATATATTGTGCTTTGATGTTCATCCTCCCTGCAGATTTCAGAAGATTTTACATTGCAATCCATTAAGTACTGTATTTTATCAGAACAGGTTATCCTTGAAGGACCTGCCTCTTCAAATCTCTCTGCTCTCAGCTCCCTCCAATCTTTCTTTACTTGCTGGACATCCTACCAAAAAGGACTTCAAAGGCGTTTAACACACTAAATGCTTTTTATTTACTTTTTAATAATATAAGCTACGTTCAGCATTCTCTTCCTCATTAGAGAAATGAATACATTATAGATATGGAAAAAAAAAAGAAAAAGGTAATATGGGTTTCACCATTTTGTAGATATGCCGCTCTCAAGAGGCGTGGGCCTCACCATGTTCGTTGTCTTATATTACCTATAAGCATTTATGAGATTAGATTTGTTATATCAGCTTATTTATTTAATATCAGTTTTATCTCCTCAACTAAAATAGAAGCTTCTTAGAAGAGACTTTTACGTTTCCATTCACTGTTGTTCTTATCACTAAAAAGATTTCTACCTCATGGTAGATAATTACTTTACATAGAATAGATAATAAACAGCCCATTCCATTTGAAGACTACATAATCTAAAATTTTGAGCAAAAATAAAGTTAACTTTATTTTTTTTAATAATATAAGCTACTTTCAGCATTCTCTTTCTCATTAGAGAAATGAATACATTATAGATATGGAAAAAATTAACTTTATTTTTTGTTTTTAACTTTACATCCAAATCCTTCTAATAGAGAAAATGAATTTATACCTAATTTACTGAATATTACCTCTTGCCATCTGCCAGAAACAAAGTTTAGGTCATTAAGTACAAATCACATGATGAATAATCTTTTTTTTTTTTAATTTTTTATTAGGTATTTTCTTTATTTACATGTAAACTTCTCCTTTCCCAGTTTCCCCTCCAAAAACCAACCAACCAAACAAACAAAAACAACAAGAACAAACCCCTGTTGCCTTCCCCCTCCCCT